>VYZP01014339.1:18693-36074 GCA_013400635.1 Hypocryptadius cinnamomeus | reverse complement strand
GCAGCAGCGACAGCGGCGGCAGCGGCTTCTCGCTGGCGGCCACCGCGCTGCCCGAGAGGCGGCGGCCGGGCGGCGGCCGGCCCCGCTATGAGGTGGTGCGGGAGCTGGGCGCCGAGGAGGTGCGCTGGTTCTACCGCGAGGACCGCAAGACCTGGAAGCCCTTCATCGGCTACGACTCGCTGCGCATCGAGCTGGCCTTCCGCGCCCTGGGCAGCGGCGGCGGCGGCGCGGGGGAGCCGGCGGCCGTGGAGCCGGTGTGCGTGCGGAGCGGGCTCTACGAGGTGGACGTGGCCAGCGCCGAGAGCTACCCCGTCTATTGGAACCGTGAGTGCCGCCGTGCCGGCCGGGGCTGGGGAGGCGAGGGGGGGTGGCCGCGGTGCCCCGTGGTCCCCACACGAGGGATGCTGGGCATCCCCCGTGCTCCCGGAGCCTGGCTGGGTGACCCCGCTGCCGGGACACCGGCTGGGACACCGGGTGGCCTTTGGTGCCCTGGCCGCGCTCGCTGCCGGTGTGTTCCTGTATAAGGATTTAGGATAAATTATCCAGGGAGAGAGGACCCGCGGTGCCCATCTCCAGCACGTACCTGAGCGAGGAGGGAGTGGGAATTCCCCTTCCGACGCTCAGGGACACTTGTGAGGAAAAAGACTTGGGCATCCCTGAGAAAGGGGACACTGGGCCATCCCCCTCCCCGAGGATGAGCGGTAGCCCCCACTCCGGGTGTTCTGAGCACATCAGCCACTTCCAGCAGCACAGGGAACTGAGCATCTTCCCCCTTCTCACCTCCCCTGCACACAAACATGAAGGACACGATCTGGGGCATGCACACCTGGCACCAGAGACTTGGAACAGGGAGGTCTGGGTATCTGCTCGTTTCTTGGCATTTGTGGAAGAAAGTGGGAGGGAAGGTGGCAGAGAAGCTTCTCATGCTCTGCTTTTCCTAAGCAGAGGGTGAGTGAGGGTGGGTATTTTCCTTCAGCACCCTCCCAGTTCCCTCCCTGCACACCTTTCCTCAGAAGGAGCAGAGTGGAAACATCAGTTGTTTGTCCACTCCCTCCTCCCCACAGACACGTCTTTGATCCTCATCTTTAGTGAGGAATGATGGAAGCAAGGGTTGTCCCTTTGTGACCCTTGTCCTCTCCACTAGAGAAATTATGATCTCGTGCTTTATATTTCCTTTCTCATCACCTGCCCTCTGGGAGGAGGCGTGAAGTGGAATTTCTCCTCTTTTCTCTTGGAGGAATTGCAACAGGCATCTCATACACACATTATCCTTAATTCCTACCCTTCCAATAGAGGGAAATTTGTTTCACCCCCACAACTTCAAAATGAGGTGGGAATACACCCCCTGTGCTCCCCTTCCCCTTGCATTTGTGTGTCCTTTGCTGCGGGACAGGAGACCTTGTGAAGCAGCAGTGAAAGAGGGGCAGAGACCCCAGATCCCTGCACCTTTCCGCTGGTGGGAAGGGCTCAAGGGTCTTGCTGGACAAGTGAACCCCTGCTTTCCTGAGGTGACAGGCTGTGCTCACCTGCTGGTCCTGAGGATTTGCTTTCCAGCTGCATTCCCTCAAGGACGAGGGAGATGTCGTGGAGCAGAGAGAGCTGCAGAGGAGCTGAGCATGTCCTGCCGTGGGCTTGGCAGAGGGGCAGGCAGGTTTCTCTCATCTTGAGACTCGGGTGAGGGTCTCAGGGGAGCAGCAGAGCTATTTCAGTGATGAAAACCAGGGCTTTCTGTTGTTTTCCCTCTTTATTTATCAGCCTCTTTACAGGCGGGGGGTCCATAAATGACAATACAGTTCACTTGTGTGGCAATTTGTCTTTCAAATCATCACCCCAGCAGACAGACACTGAGCCCCAGGAGTGAGCAGAGGTCTCAGCCCACACAAGTCCTGAGCTAGAGGAGCCTGGGCACAGCTTCTTGAGCAGAAACTGGAGCTGCTTCTCCCTGTCACCACGCTGAAGCCCCTTGCTGTTGGCACTGGCTGCAGCTGCCATACGGTTCCTGGGAAGAGAAGATGCAGGACAGCCAGGGGAGGAGGAAACTGCTGCCATCCCTGTAACTGTGCCATAGGGAGAGAGGGGAAGGAGTGAGCAGAGCTGTCAGGTGAGGCAGGATTGCTCCTGGTAATGGGAGCAAGAGGCTGCACTCGTCAGCAGCTTAAAGGTTTAATTTCTTGACACCGTGCCTTGTCCATTTTGGAAGCTGATTCAGTCTCATTAAGCTCAAGGAGCAGATGTTTCAGATGGCAGCATGGGCTGTGCAGAGACGATTTCTGGTGCTGGAAGGAGAGATTCCCAGAGGTTAGCACCAGAGGCAGGGAGGAATAAACTCCTGGGCCTGAGCAGACTAATGACAGGGATGATTTCTAGCCCTCAGAAAGCTGATTAAGGGGAGTGCTCAAGTCTTTTCTTGTTTGCAGGTCCAGTCCTTTGCAAGGCTGGGATCAACTTTTGGTCTTTCAAGGGGCTTCTGGTGCCTTCTGGTTTAACTTCCTCACTGCACATTTCCTTGCCTCTGTTCCCTATGAGTGCCTTTCTCCCATTCTTCCTGACTGCTGCATCCCAATCTGAGAAAACAGCAAGGTCAGATCCCAGGATTCAGTCCTACCTGTGCCTTTGAAGGCCTTGGTGGAGCCATAATTCCCATATTATTCCCCTTTGGTAGCATGTGTCTAATTCTGGATCCAAAGGGTGGCTGCTGCCCTGACGTGGATGTGTCAAGCCAGCTGTGAGTAAGGCAGGAGAATCCTCCTCTCTGACCACACAAGCATGAGGTATGATGAGTACAACTGCCTTAAAATGTGCTGAGGTGCCTGTTGAAAGTACAGAAACTACTGGCTGGTTTTGCTGATTCATGGTTCAGCTCAGAGCAAAGGTCAAAAGCTTTTCTCTTTGTTTTTTTGCCCTTTTTCCTGTGTGTGCTGGATTCCAGAGGAAGCTGCTCTCACACAGCCACCACACTGAGCATTTGGTTCCTCAGCTGCAATTCCTGGGGCATCACAATGCCAGGGAAATGCTGCTTGTAGCTTGGCATGTGCTGGAATATTTTTTTTTTATAGCTGCATTTTAAACTCGCTGCAGGATTCATTGGTAACATCAGGAATATCAGCCTGAGTTACAATTTGAGCAGATTAATTACTGAGAATTTCATCCTTACCTTGTGACCTCTGGGATTTATTTAATTAGTGCTGTAGAACCAGCAAAAATGGTTCAAGAGGATGAAAATTATTAGTGTAGGCTTACAGATAAGTCAGTAATTTGGAGCAAGGCTGTTTCTTGTTTTCTGTGGAGATGGCAAGTGTGATATTTTATACAAGGGTCTTCTGTTTAAATCTTAAATTATCCAGCCCTTTTCAGCCCTCCCAGTTGAAGAGGGCTGCTTTACAACCATTTTGCTCTGGAGTTTGCCAGTGGAGTTTTCAAGGTCCTCTGTGAGTCTGTTAAATCTGTGGTCTGTGAATTTTTGGGTGACTCTCTCCTGTTTTCTAGTTTGTGGGTTTGTCCCATGCAACCCTTGTCCTGTCAGGTATTTGCTTTTTCCAGGCTTTTTTTCATGGGTACATTGTAAAGTTGTCTGTATTATTTTAAATTATTCTACTCCAAGACAAAGGTTTGGTAAGGTTGGAGGTTTTTTTTATTTGCTTTTGTAATGTGTATTATTTTTCTACCTAAGAGTTGCTGAAGTCTATTAAGTAAAAAGCCTATTTTTGTATTTAAAAACAAATTTGTTCACTAGAACCATCCATGAGTGAAGATGTACTGATACAACAGTTATTTTACTGACTTTAATCTGGAAATACCTGCGAATACAGAGTGGACCACTGGGTCTTAAAATTAAGATCTCTCTGCTCAGACTGGAATTGGGCTGCATTTTAGCTGCCTTCTTGATCAAGATGAAAATTGAGGGAATGAAATCAAGAGTTTATCATTGTTTGTGACTTTCATTTGGTTTAGTCTGGTTTTGGCAGTGTTTTTTGTCATTTTACAGCACACTTAGGACGTTGATTTTGGTGTGTTGGATAGTCTTTCAACTTGGTTGATAACAATTTCCTTTATATAAAGGACCTTTTGATTGAAGGCTGAAGTCCTGAATAAAATTTTATGGCTTTTTTTATCTCTAGGTTTGTAGTTCTTTGGCAGATAAAACACTGACAATTTACTTTGTAAAGGTGAAACGTTGCTTTCACTACTCAAAATCTTTCTGGGTTCTTTTTTGTGTCTGTTTTTGCTGCACCATCTTTTCAAAAACATCTTGTAGCTTAGTTTTTGGCCAATTTCTTCCTGACCAAAAGGCTTGGAAGTGTTCCAGGCCAGGCTGGACAGGGCTTGGAGCACCCTGGGCCAGTGCAAGGTGTCCCTGCCATGGCAGGGATGGAATGGGATGGGATTTAAGGTTCTTTCCAGCCCAAACCACTCTGGGATCCTGTGACCTAACACACCTAGATGAAATAACTTTCAGATTTGCAGTGTTCCATGTATTAAATCTCATTTGTTTGTGTGTATTTTCAGGGTTTTTTGGTGGCCTCTCAGCAGAGAGAGCTTGGGAAGTTTGAGATGCTTTCATTAGGCCAGAGTTGAGTTGGCAGCACTTGGGATGTGTCTCTGAGGTCAAGTTTCTTCCCTGAGCTCAGCTTTTATGTTTCATTTAAGCATATTTAATCAAAATTAATCTGTTGTCTTTCTCCTTTAAATGGGACCAAAATACTTCTCCAGTGGATGGTTCAGCTACAGCAGAGTGGCTGAGGAAGGACATGGCTTGGGAAGTTGTGCTTGTCCTTTGGTGTGGTCCAGCACTTCTCCTGCTGAATTTGGTCCACAAGGACGAAGGTAGAGATGTAGGGAATATTTGGATTACAGGTTGTGGGTGAGAGGGGTGTTTTCTGCTGTAACTGTGGCAGCAGGAAATGTTTGTGGGATGAGAAGGATGAGGAGTTCTGCTCTGACTTCATTCAGGCTTGAACGTGGGTTGGACAGTGTTGAGATGAAAGGAATAGGTTGAGATTGAATTTGGAGGTGACAGAGTTGAATTAAGGACAGATGACAGGTGAATTTTTGTGTGTGTGATGCTCTTTTAGGGAAAAACAACACTGAAAGCACCAACCAACACCTTGTCCAGAGCTTTTGGAGGAGCACAAGGATGTGTAAGGGCTGTGCCAGTTAGTGAGCAGAAGGCCTAGATGGAAAAAAAAAAAATCTGCAAAATAACAAAAAATTAGAATAAGAAGCAGAAGCAGTTGTCTCAGAAAATCTGTAAGGTTGAAAACAGTGAGGGTGAGGGAGTGGTTTGAGTGTTGGCCAGAGAAAAGGTCACTGCTGTGATGTGATCTGTGTGAGTGGCTGGGGAGGAGAAACTCCACGGATAAATGTTGTAAATAGCAGGATTAGTGAACACATGAACACGAGGTTCAAGTGGGATCCCAGACAGTGAAATTTACAATGAAAGAAACTAAAAGTGTTGCCAAGAAAAGCTGTGGCTGCCCCTGGATCCCTGGCAGTGTCCAAGGCCAGGTTGGACAGGGCTTGGAGCCACCTGGGACGGTGGAAGGTGTCCCTGCCCATGGCAAGGGAGGTCTTCTTCTTTGTTTGGTCCCTCCCAAACAAAACCATTGTGGGTTTCTGTGAAAATCCTCCTGGTTTTCTGGTAGGGGAAACCCTAGAGGGTTAGAAAAAAAATCAAGGAAAATTTAAACACAGGGATGAAGGGCTAGGGAATTCTGGAGTTGGCCTGGAGAAGATGGAGGAAGGGAGTGAGTTCAGGAGGAGAGCACAGAAAAATAATCCCTGGGGTGGAGAGGGGAGGAGTTGGAGCCATGCAAGGGCATAATAACCTTTGCTGTCATCTTGTTCATTAGTGGCAGGTCTGAGGTGTGCACTGAGACAATCTTGCTCTTCTTTATTTTGGAAGATATTCCAGGAACCTCTTGTTCCAAGTGTTTGTCTGTGCTGGTGGAGCTGGGGAGCACAGCAGGGTTTTCAGGAGAGCACACTCAGAGTTTGAGGGTGGGATTGTGCAAAAAGCCCTGTGGCTTTTTGGGGGTGAGCTGGGAGCACACACTCACTTTTGGGAGGTGCTCACATGTTGGTCATGTGGTTCAGGAGTTGTTCTTTTGGGGATTTTAAAAAATGCAGGTCTCCCTGGGGGGAAAAAGAGCTGATAAAGGACAAACTCAGTGGCTCCAGCAGCAAATGCCAGTGGTGGAAGTGCTTCAGAGCACTAGGATTGAAGTTTAGTGAACTCATTTAATGGATAAGAATTCAATAAAAATACAATTCTAAGTTGAAGACTGCAGCCCATTTCATGTTTTGACAGTCGAAGTTGGTTTTGTTTGGTGTTTTTTTTTTGATGAGTTCTTCGTGCTTGACAGGGCCTGTAAAGTGGGCTTTAGGATTTTGGCTTGGACCATCAGGATCAGGTCTGTGGAAAGAACAGTTGTGGATATGGTAATAAACTGTTACCTTAAAGCAGGAAAATCCTTCCTGACAAAATTATGTCGTGGAGCCAGGCTGGGAGAGCTGGGGGTGCTCACCTGGAGAGGAGAAGGCTCCAGGGAGAGCTCAGAGCCCCTGGCAGGGCCTGAAGGGGCTCCAGGAGAGCTGGAGAGGGACTGGGGACAAGGGATGGAGGGACAGGACACAGGGAATGGCTCCCACTGCCAGAGGGCAGGGATGGATGGGAGATTGGGAATTGGGAATTCCTGGCTGGGAGGGTGGGCAGGCCCTGGCACAGGGTGCCCAGAGCAGCTGTGGCTGCCCCTGGATCCCTGGAAGTGTCCCAGGCCAGGTTGGACGGGGCTTGGAGCAGCCTGGGACAGTGGAAGGTGTCCCTGCAATGGCAGGGGTGGAACAGAATGGTCTTGAATTTCCCTCCCAACCCAAATTTGTTATTCTGTGTTTTGGGATGATTTACAGTTGATGACTTGGAGCACATTCATCACTTTTTGTGGGGCTCCTTCTGTGTTTGACTGGAAGCAGCCCCACAGAGCAGCCTTTCATTCCTCACTGCTGGATTCATACTGTAAATGGATTAAAAACAGTTCAGGGAAAAACACTTTAAGGCTGGAATACTTCAGGCAGTCTTGGTAAATCAGAGGCAATGTTTGCAGCAGAGAAAAAAATATCTATTCCTGCCTCTGGGATCCAGCAGTGGAGCAAACACTGAGGCTCACAGGTTTTGCTGCTCTGGAAGGAAAATCCCACCTGTGCCAATGGATTGAAACTCAAATGTAATTTGCACCTGGAATTTACAAATTTCTTCAATGGAGCAACTGGGAGTTACTGGATGAACCAGCAAAATGATGATTTTTACTGCTCAGTGAGTGAAATCTCTCTTCAGCTCAGTCACAGGCTCTGTGTCCCTCTGAAGCTTTGTGAGGCTTCACCCTTGAGCTCCTCTGCAGGACTTTTCCTTTTGGCAGAGCAGGATGGGTCACAGGTGTTTGTGGTTGAACAAAGGGAGGTCACCAGGCTGGGATCAAACAAGAGGTTCCATTTATTTAAGAGTCAGTCACCTGCTGTGTTCTGAAACAAAGTGGAAGAGAGCTAGAAAGATATGCAATGTTAAGCTTTTTTTTTAAAAAGAAGGAAGTTTAAGTGTGTCATGTTAGGTAGCAAACATGAAAAAATGCAATTTTAGTTTGGGGCTGTTTTATTACAACATCACCATCATAACAGGCAAGAATTTCTTCCACATATCTAAACTAAATTCCAGTTCTTTCAGTTTGAACTCTTATCTCCTTGTCCTATCCCTAAAGTTCCTGATGAAATATACCCAGAACATGATTTTAGGCTGGATATAATAGGAATGGATAACAATTTTTTTTAAAATTCTCTAACAGCACCCTTGATGTTATTCTGGAATATATTCTGGAATATATTTTTTTAATGTATTTTTACATACTTTTTTTTTTTTACATTTACATTTTTACATATTTTTTAATGTATTTCTTTATTTAGATAGTCAGTGCCACAGGTTGCCCAGAGAAGTGTGGGTGCCCCATCCCTGGAAGTGTTTCAGGCCAGGTCCTTGGTAAATGTATGAGCACTTCATTATTTAACTAACTCTCAGTTTTAGATGTCACATTTGTAGCCTCAAAGTTGCCTCAGCTTGTGCAGATATTCTCATATGCTGCAAATTGTTTGCCACTGCAGTAAGAAGGAAATCAAATTTAAGGAAATGCTACAACACCAAAAAGCAGGAATCTGAAATTACTGCACTGAAAAACATCTCGACCTGGTAGTGTTTTATAAGCTTGTGTTTCTTGTCTAACTTCTTGGCTTTGGGCTTGAAGAGCTGGGAGTTGTCAATTTGAGCAAAGCACCAGCTTTAATTTAAATTTCTGAGCCTCTGAATATTCTATTAACCTTTTAGATCTCATTTGTGGGTAAATCATCATAAGTGTCTTGGGACTGATGGCTGCAGAGTGCCAGGAGTGCCTGGACCCGGCCAGCAATCAAGTTCTTATCTCTGTTTTATCTCACTTTTGTCACAGTTTTGTGCTCCTGAATCAAGGCAGGTGAAAAAGGCTCCTCTGAGCTGTGCAAAATTGAAATTTAAGGCTGTCCAGCAGTGTGGTGGCAGGAAATTAAGGATGGAGTTGATGTGTTAGAAGGGAAATTAAGGCAAATTCTGCTCAGTTATGACTTTGTTGTGATGGATTAGCCAGTTTTTTATTCCACTTTCTATTAGATGTGATCACACAGTTTTAAAGATCTTCATGAAGGAGGAGTAGCTGGGTTATACACAAACACTACACACACATGCAGTAGTTTGTATGTTGCCTGCAGTTTTTATTTTAACATAATTCTCGTTATTATGGGGATTTTGGTGATTATCATAATGCAAATCACTCATGTTCTTATCACACCATTAATTACAGCACTTGTATTCTTTTATTCTTTGGATTTTCAGGGGGAAAAAAAGACCCATTTGTGCAAAAATAAATAAATTCTTTGTTGCAGAGTAAATCTCTTAAACTGATTTCCTCTAAAAGTGATAAAATACGTGTGACTAATTAAAATTAAATGGTTTTCATCTACTTTAAATCTCCACCATTCGGATTTATTTCTCTTTTATAAATAAACCATGGAAGTGTATAACCAGTCAAATATGTTGATATCTTTCAGTCTGAAGCACTGCCAGCTGCAGATTATATGGTGTAAGACTTAAGGCAGTAAAGAAATCAAGGCAAATCCTTTCCTAGGGATTGAGATTGTAGGGATAAGGATAAATAACACTTCATGTCATAGATTTGGAGTTCTATATTGACAAAAAATAAATTAAATTACAACATGATGTAATTCCAGTGTCTTTAACTCTTCCATAAAACAAAAGTAACTGAAATAATGTCGTTTAAGCTTTCTGAATTATGAGTATGCAAGAATGAATGAATTTATTGAAGGTGGAAAAGTGAGGGCTAAAAAACTGCTTAAATTGAGTGCTGAAATGGCAATTCTGGTTCATCACTTTTTAATGCTCTTTACTGTCATGAGTTTGCACCAAGTCTTCTGGACTAAACCTGGGAGTTTTTCAGTGACAGCCCTGTGCAGGATTAAACAGAGGAGCTGTGGGTAGGAACCTCTTTCCCAGTGTCACAGATTTTCCTGAAAAGTCTCTTGTGTGAAATTATTTCCCCACCCCGTCCAGAGTATTCCATGGAATTACCACTGATGCACTTCCCTGTGTTCATTAACTGAAGTCTCACTTGCTTTGGAGCTGGTGGCCTTTAGAAATTTGGTTGTTGTTGGTTTTCTCAGCTTTTGCAGAGATGAGAGGTGTTTTAGAAGATTTTATTCCATTGTCAGTCTTGATGAAGAGTGAGACACAAGAGATGTAAACTTAATGCTATTCTATCAAAAGCTCACTTATTTCTGGGTTACAATACCTTATAAATGTTTTTCAGCCCATTAGCTTTTGCCACACAATGTTGTTATTACTTCTAACACAATCACTTATATTTTTATCCCACATGGTCTTGCTGCAGTGCATCTTTCACTGTTCTGATTCTCTAAAATATCTGGTCTTTTTGCAAGGCCAGAGTTTGAAACTTGTTGAAACTTGTTTCTAGTTCCATCTCTCAACAAGTTGTCACAGAATTGGAGGTTGTCAGAGAGTCATGGGATGGTTTGGGTTGGAGGGACCTTAAATCCCATCCCATTCCACCCCTGCCATGGCAGGGACACCTTCCACCATCCCAGGTGGCTCCAAGCCCTGTCCAACCTGGCCTGGGACACTTCCAGGGATCCAGGGGCAGCCACAGCTGCTCTGTGCCAGATGTGTGGCACATCCCCCCCTAATTTCTCCCTAATATTCCCCCCTAATCTCCCCTCTTTTAGTTTAAAGCCATTCCCTGTGTCCTGTCCCTCCAGGCCTTGTCCCCAGTCCCTCTCCAGCTCTCCTGGAGCCCCTTCAGGCCCTGCCAGGGGCTCTGAGCTCTCCCTGGAGCCTTCTCCTCTCCAGGGGAACATTCCCAGCTCTCCCAGCCTGGCTCCACGTGAAATGTGGTTTTTGTGTGCTGTGATCCCAGATTTGATTCTCTCAGTTCTGCAGGGCTGTGTTCAGGTTTCTGAGGGCCAAACCGTGCTGCTGATGGCAGGAAATGTCATTTTCTGGCTTCCTCCTCCTCCCCTTCCAGGTGGTTTTCTCCTGAGGTTTTCCTGTAGCTCAGGGTTCAAACCTGCCCCCCCAGCTTGTGATGGGAAATAAAAGCAGTTTGTGGTTCAGGCTGGTTTGGCTGCTCTGAGAGTGTGCAACTGTTTAAAGGAGGGAGTGGGGGAAAAAAAAGGTAATTCCTTGTTCCCCCCAAAATCCCACAGAGCTGGAAAACAGAACTGCCTCACTCTGTTTTTCAAACCTCCTTAATTGTCTTTGGATCTGAAAATAATTTATATTTGCATATGAACACCCTTTCCAAAGCCAAATATCATATTTATTCCCAAACTCAAGTGTTCTGCAGAGATTTTATGTGAAATTTTTTCTTATTTCAAACAGTTTTTCCTGGCTGAGCCTTTCTGGGAAGGGCTCAAGTTATGTTTGAGAGCTGCTGTTGAGTGCTCTGGACTGCTCTTGTAAGGAACCACTCTGGGAAAGTTTCTCTCAGGCAGAAAGAGCCTGAAAATATTTATTTTAATACTTGATGGTTAGAATTTTAGAAGTCTGTAGGTGGAAATTCCGATGTGAAAAACTTGAAGCCCTTCAAAACTGAAAAAGAGGTGTCTTGTATTCACTTAGTTTGGAGTACAAAATAGTATTCATATGATTATTGTTTTAAAAAACCCATATCCCTGCCTGTGGATTCAGTGAATGGAGCCTCATCAGGCTGCTTAGTCAAGAATTAAGGAATTGCTCACAGATTTTCCCAGTGAGGATTAACATCTGACGTAGCCCTGTCACTGCTGCAGCCACAATGGGAGCCTTTCTCTCCCCTCACATTTCATTTCTTCCTACAGACAGAGCTTTGTTTGGGAGGGTAGCCTGGCTGGATGTGTGTGCACTGAAAAATGTGGATTTCTGACAGGTGTAAAATGTCTGGGAATGCAGCAAAGGTTAAGGAAAGAGACTGGTGTAGGTTAACTTTCAGTTCATGAAAAACAAATATTCATCTTACATCCTTGATGGGATGTAGACTCCAAAGTTAATTTAAATTTTCATTAAATATTGAATTTCCTGTGCAACTTGCAGGCACTGCTGACTTGTGCATTTTACAACTGCTCAGAACTTTGGTTTTTCTGATATTTTCAAGGATTAATTTCCACTACACAACCACACAGTTCAAGCACCCCAACCCCTTTATTCAATCTGATGGACCATGAACACCCCCAGCAGCAGGAATCCAGCACACAGCAACTGGCTCCTACCTGGAGCAGCTATTTTAGGGGAAGGCAGGATGGCAGAGCTCGGTCTGGCACTATTTTTGTGTTTTCCTGCTGCTCACCTTTCCTTGCCAGCTGTGCCAAGGTGCCATCACCCAGCTGTGTGCCCTCCTCCTGCCACAGAGGTGGGAGCTGCTGGCACTGCTGTGGAAATGGTGTTTTCCTGTAAATCTGGTACAGCAAAGCTTTCCAAATTGCTCTGGCACCTTTGGAGTGTTGCTTGCCCCATGGGGAGATTATTTCAAGGTTGTTTTTGGGTTTTTTTTGTGGCTTGAGGGATGAAAACTTCAGAGGATTTAGAGGTTCTGAGTGGATTTTGGAGGTGTTTGCAGTTCTCTGTCACGTTCTCACCTGGCAGCAGTTGGGGTGGAAGTGACTTTTGGGCACAGCCAGCACTGGTGGTGTGTCTGTAGTGGAGGCAGCACAGAACCAGGAGTTTTTGGGACCTGAGCTTGTGCTCACAGAGCTTTGGGACCAGACCAAAAACCTCTGCCCGTGGCTGGGTCACCCCACCCAGCTGTGCTGAGAGATCAAAGAGATCCCTCCTGTGCTCAGTCACTCTGAAATCTATTGTTCCATGTTTAATTACACCTGAATTTCATTTACTGCCTGTTTGCTTCTATTGTTTCTTTTCTATTTCTCCTTACCAGCTTTTTTTCCACCTTCCAGGTCAGAACAGATCTTGGAACAGTGAAGCCTATTTTTTTCCCCTCATCTCTTTTTTTTTTAAGCCTTTTTTTGTGGTTGAGTTCTTATTTACTTTGTAGAGCTAAACCTTTGTGGTCAGTGTAACACACACAGGATATTTGCTTTTGTCTGAGTCAGTCTATACAAACATATATATATATATATGTATTTATATGTGTGTATATGTATATATGTCTATATGTGTATATATGTGTGTGTGTGTATGTGTATATATATGGATAAATGTATATATGTATAAATATATATATTATGTATAAATGTGTATTTATATTATATGTATAAATGTGTATATATGTGTGCATATATTAATATATGTAAACATGTGTGTGTATATAAATATAAATATAAATATATATATATATGTACATGTACACTCCCAGTGTGCACTGGAGGTCACTGGTCCCACTGCTCTGTGCTCTCAGCAGACCCAAATCTGTATTAATCTCATAAAAACCTGCATTTGGGATCTTTGAGTCTTGTGGGTCACTGAATTTCTCCTTGATTTTCCAGATGTGGGGGGAGGAATTCAAAGCTGAGTTACAATGGGTGTCACTGTCCTGGGTATAAGAGGGGAATTTTAGCTCCCTGTAGTAAATGTGGGCAGCAATGAAGCACAGTTTGATGTAGAATAAGCACCAAGTTATATATTTTTTAAGAGATTTCTCTTCTGCCACGTGCACAGCAAGTGCTGAGCCCCCACTTTCCTTGTTTGGGGAACCGAAACTGAAACGAGAACAGCAGATACCAAAACCAGCCCTCAGTAAACCATTGATTTTAATTAAAAAAAAAAACCTTGCATTTTTAAATACCATGATTTCTGCTAATTGATGTGCACTTTGGGTTGTTGGAAGTGCCCTGGAAGTGTCCCAGGCCAGGTTGGGCAGGGCTTGGAGCAAACTGGGGTAGTGGGAGGTGTCCCTGCCATGGCAGGGGTGGCACTGGATGCATTTTAAGATCTCTTCCATCCCAAACCATTCTGGGATTCTGTTTTTCTGTCTGTCCATCTCTCACATCCTCACACACAGCTGGGAAATCTCATTAGCTCAGGTTTGCAGATCACACTACATTTCCTGCTCTCAGTTTGTGATTTGTTGCGTTAAAAAACCCTCTTTTTTTGTATTTTTGTTTTTTTAGAGACGGAAAAGATCCCTGTGATGCGTGGACAGTGGTTTATTGATGGCACTTGGCAACCTCTGGAAGAGGAGGAAAGTAATTTAATAGAGCAGGAGCATCTCAACCGCTTCAAAGGCCAGCAGCTGCAGGAGAGCTTTGATATGGAAATATCCAAACCTGTTGATGGCAAGGAGGGTAAGATTGTTTAGATCACTATAATACACTTTTTTGGACACTTGAGGTCTGCTTTTCCTGAGTAAGAATGTGATCTGCTTTGGTTTTTTCATGCTATAAATTGGGGAACTCGGTTTGTTCTCCCATTTTCCAGTGTGGGATTTGCTGCTGCAGCACGTTTGGGGAATGCTGTAAAAATTAAAGTTATGGAGAAGCATCTTGTTCCCATTGTGTTTCATATCTCCTAATTGTGTTTGAAATCTCATTTCAAACTAAAATCTCTTGATGGAACAAGAGGAGTCAGTGTCCAAAGGCAAGCTGGCTGATTGCTCTCTGCAATCCCTAATTCTCTCAGCATCCCTAATTCTACCCTAAAGGGAGTAGGACCATTTTACAAGTCACATTCCATTTTCCATTTTGATTCAGGCTGGATTTATTAGTTTTCAGCTGCAGTAAATCTTGGGCATGCATTCTGTTGGGAAAGTCCTTACATTTTAATGAGCAGGCTGAGGATGTTCAGGTAGTGTTGCTGGGAGTCTTGGTCTGCTGCACGGAGCATTTTTAAAATTACTGAAATTACTGGTCTGTTATTTAATGTACACAGTTGAATTGATTGCTCAGAGCAGGTATTGCACAGCAAAAATTCAGTATTTTTGCCCTTCACACTTCTGGCTGTCTCTTGCTTGAACAATCTACAAACCACAAGCTGCAAGTACAGAGGGCCCTCAAGATATTTCAGCAGGGATTTGGTTGTGTTATTCTTTACAAAGAAACTTTATTTTTGAAGTGGAGCTTTGTGCAAAGCAGTTACACAGGGTAGGAATGGCTGTGTTTTGGTCATGACTTCTTATGTGTGACCACACAAGTAAAGCTTTGTTCATAAATTGGGAGCCCAGCAATACTCAGGGTAATTCTGTAATCACTGTCAGGAAAACCAAAGTGTCATTTGTTGATTTAGGGAGTTTTTTCAGCATTACAGAGAGTTTCTAACTCCCCTTTAAAACTATTGAGGACTTTATGATTTTTTTTCCCCCTATTTGTGCTACTTTAAAAGATCTTTTCACCTGGCCAAGGCTACAGAACAATTTTCTGCTAGAACAGCTCTGTCCAGAAGGTGCATGAAGTGGTGTGAGCCCTGAGCCACAGCACTGTGCCTGTGCAAACATCCTTCTGGAAGGCACTTCTACCTGTATTTCTGATTTATTGTCCCAGAGGACAGAGCTCAGGGTTGTTAGTGGCAGGGATTTATGGTTTTTTACATGGAAAGCAAATCTTTGTGGTTCCCGAGTGCTCCCAGCCTTTGGTAGTTTAATTTTTGAGGGAAGGCTGCAGTGGTGCTTGGATTCTCTATGAAGTAAATAAGAGAGATCAGGGTTGGGATTTTTTCAGATAAAGTCTGGACTATGGAACAGAAATGTTCAGATTGGATGTTGGATGGACTGGGGAGAGTGATGAGAAAGATATGACCACATTTATGAAAATGTAAAAGATCAGAAAAACTCCAGATTCAGGTGCCAGTGCCTCTTCTGAAACCAAAGTCAGAAAAGAAAAAAGGCAAAACTAAAAAGAAAAGAAAGCAAACCCCCAAAAAACCAAGCAAAAACCCCAAGCTATGTATGGCATCACTTCAATGGTATATATGTCAAGTCACCAGTAGATTTCAACAGGGTTTTTGGTAATAATAGGAGAGTTGCAGGACAATTACAGCTGGCAGTGTGTGAAAAGTGGTTTTGTCATTCTGATTTGCCTCTCAATACCTCTTGGATCCTCTGGCATCCACAATTTCATCTGCAGTGGCACTGGGGCAAGCTCTGCAACTGGTGAAATAAACAAAATTAGCTGAATTCAGTTCATAAATTTCTTAAATGCTCCATTTTGTTGTAATTGCATCCTGTATGAAGCAGGTTTTGGTGCCATCAGGGTTTATTGGTACCTGTTATTTATGATCAGTGAAAGTTGAGATAAATTTGGAAATATCCATTGGGAAGCCAAGTGACTGTTCCCAGTGCTGTGATAAAACCTTGTGAGGGATGAAAAACTGGCCATGCCCTCTGACTCCTCAGCAAAATTAATACAAGCTGCTGTAACAGCCCCTTTGTACCAAGAATCACTCCAGTGATTACATTTATTAATTTATTAACTGTATTAAATTTATTAATTCTGATTAATTTATTAATCCTGGATTGCAGCATGTTAACAGGGAAATCACCAAGCTTTATCCAGGGCTTTTGGTGGTGATAGGAGGGATAAATGCCCCATTATTAAACTGTTAATCCAGCAAAGCTTCCTCTGAAGGTTCAGAATTATTCAGGAGGAGGGTCTCCAACCTGCAGCCAACAAATAACATAATGCCCATGCTGACATTTGGTTGTGTTATTCTTTACAAAAAGAAGTTTGTTGTGGTTTTGGGAGCACAAGGAGCTTTAAATGCAGAAGGGAACAGAAAGCACAGATGACAGGGAGTGATTCCCCAGGCTCTGTTTTCCATGGGGCAGCCTGGAGATCACTCCTTTGCTGAGCAGTCTGTAATTTGCATTTTGATTTATTTTCATCCTCACAAAGCATTTAATTTCATGCCTTGCAAAAGGAGCTTGGTTTATGATGCTTGGTGCCAGTGGCTCCTCTTGGTGCCTGATCCCCTTCAGTGCATCAGATAAATTGTTTTAATGGCAGGATGCAGAAATGGGGCACTTTTTGATCAAAAGGAGCTTGGCCAGCAGGTCAAGGGAAGGGATTGTCCCCCTCTGCTCTGCTGAGACCCCTCTGGAGTTGTGTGTCCTGCTCTGGAGCCAGGCTGGGAGAGCTGGGAATGTTCACCTGGAGAGGAGAAGGCTCCAGGAGAGCCTTGCAGGGCTAAAGGGGCTCCAGGAGAGCTGCAGAGGGACACCCATGTAGCAGTGAATAAACTTAAAATTTACAGTGTGACAGAAGATTTAGAAACTGCCTTTTCTTCATACTTAGGCAGACAGTGAGTTCAGCACCTATCTGAAGCAGCCCATCAAAGGAGCAGCATTTTGCAGAGATTTCTGGCATATCCAGGCTGTTGTCAGATAAAACAAGACCAGTTTAAGTTCCTATCATCCATTGCTCCGTGACCTTTTTCAGGTATATTCATGTAGTGATGATGGAGTGAAGCTGAAAGCTTTATTTATGGGATAGGAAGGTAGGATAGGAACAGATACAGCTCTTTTATTTGCACAGAGATCAAAAAATGCTCAGAATTCAGCTGGAAACCACCCAAGCAACCTGATTCAAACCTGAAATTGGATCTGACTTTGAAGTTGATTCTGATCTGTGAAGAAGATTGGAGCAGATGAACCCCAGCAGTCCCTCTGCCAAAAAATAGTCTGTGATTCCATGACAGACATAGAGAAATAAAAAATCCTGTCAGTTAGAATTAATATTTCAATGCATTGATTTTGAGACAGCAGAACTCTATTGGGTTTTTTCTTACAGAATTTCAGTGTGTGGTTAAGGCCACAAAACCTCTAAAAATTGCATTTGGAAGAGCTGATTTCTTT
>VYZP01014339.1:0-18650 GCA_013400635.1 Hypocryptadius cinnamomeus | reverse complement strand
TTTTTTTGGTCTTAGCTTTCAAATAGTATTTTCTCCCTGTATAAAAAATTCATATAGATTTTTGGCACAGCTAAGTTAACCTTTAGATGAGAAAGTCCTGTTCATGGAATTGGAGACGTGTGCAGGTCAGGAGGGATCTCTGGGGATGCTTAAATCCAACCTCCCTGCTCTGATGAGAGCAGCTTGCTCAGGATGTTTCCTGTGGGATTTTCAGTATCTCCAGCAACAGACTCCACAACCTCTCTGAGCAGCCTGTTCAGTATTTTACCACCCTCACCATGAAAAGCAATTTTTCTTCTACTTTCCTTGAGCTTCCTGTGTTGATTCTTCCTGAGGGAAGTAAAAAGCCAGTACAATATTGCAAATTAAATTATTCTGTGGAATCCCCAGTGCTGTAGCTCTGAGCCTGATTTTCCTCCCCTCAGAGAAGTGATGTGCAACAATAAATACATTTCATTTTTACCTGCACTGAGAGCTGTTGGGACACCTGGGGCAGGTGACACAAGTGTGGAATGTCACTCACTCTGCTGGATCAGGGAGTGCTGAGACCTTGCAGAACAGGGCAAGAGCAGGAGATTTTGTCTAATCTAACTTTTAACCATCCTCTTACACTCTTTGGGGGGAAAAAAACCCCAGAGCTGTGCTTAAAATGGAGGTTTTTAGTGTACATTTAGGAAGGGTCAGTGTGTTCTACCCTGTGCCAAGGAGGGGGATGATGCTTTAGGTGACTCTGGTGGCACCATGTCCCAATGCCTCTTACTGATGCCTTTAGCTCTGTTGTGATGTCATAACTGGTTGTGAAGAGTGAAAAAATTGAGTTTGGGACCTGACACTTCTGCTACAAAATCTGCTGGGTTTTTTTTTAATATATACATTTTAGTTCTTTCTAGAAAATGTGATTTCTTTCTTTTTTTTTTCCTAAAAATGGTGATACTTATGAAAAAAAAATGACACCCCTTTTAAAAATTTTACTTTGAAGCTCAGTGTTTTTACTTTTAGTTCTCTACTACCTCCCTCCCTTCTCCCTCCCTTCTTTGTTCAAATGGAGAGGATATAAGGAGAAATCAGATGCTGCATGTCTTAAGCGAAAGCATTCCCAAGGTACAGTAATTGGAGATTTCTACTTTTTTTTTTTTTTTTTTTTTTAATTTTTTGTGTTTTTGNTTTTTTTTTTTTTTTTTTTTTAATTTTTGTAGTGCTCCTGGCTTAGGAAGCTTTAAATTCTAGTTTGCTTGTCTCAGTTAAATGTTAGATTTACATGCTTCAGTTTTTTTGAGCTCTATCCATGCAATTTCTTTCCAAGGGGAAGGAAAAAGCATCCTAAAGCTTAGAGGAAAAGTAGAAGTGTTGTGAGTCCTAGAGAAAAGTAGATGCTCATAGTGTCATGCAGTAATACTTATTAGAATTGTTTGTGGCTGATGAAAACTGTGAACATTTGTTTCTTGTACTCTTTGGTGTGATTTGGCTTTTTCAATAAAACAAAAGGGACTTTTTTTAGGATTGCAGCAGGCCTGGTGTGAGATTAATTCTGTCAGAGAAGGAATGGAGGGTTCCTTCCTGAAAATGTTTTGTTTGCTGCTTTCTTTTGGATAATAATCTTTAATTTTAAGTTATAATTCATTTTTGCTGCAGCTTTGGAATGAAATGAGTCCCTGGCCATGGGCTGGAGAAGGGGAAGCTGTGTGGATTATAGCTAAAGGCTGCTGAGCTGCAGAAAACAGCCCTGACCTTTGCAGCAGCTGATGTCCTGCAAATTTATTTCAGAAAGTGGGGGCAGATCTTACAGGAGCCATTAATGATGGCAGAAGGCTCCAAAGTTCTTGTCACTGGGCTCTCTGTGCCATCTCTAAAGCCAGGAGTGATTAAACTTTCACTGACTTCTAAAACCTTTCATTTAAAATGTAAATGCACGTGGTAGGTTTGGAGTTGTTCTTGTCATACCTTGTGTTCTTGTAGCTCCTGGGGATGTTGTGAACTCTGAGAATTTATTTTGGCATGCATAATGTTTGCTTTTTGACTTTCCTTAATTATTTTTATGTGATTTGGTCCAAATGGAAAATGCCAGAAATCAAAATGTTTTGCAGTAAATTTTTTCCTGCCTCTTCTCACACAAGGAACCCAAGTCTGTTAAAAGTGAATCAGTGTAATTCAAGCAATAAGAGAGGACTTCTGGCTTTTCTTTTGTAAATTGAAATTCTAAAATTGTGTTGTGCAGTTTTCTTCCCCTCAAATAATGCTCAGTTGTGGTAATGAATGTGCTTGAATTTTAAAAAAATTGAAATTAGGTGGTTGTGTGACAAATAGTGACAGTGATGAATGGAGAGGTGGTGAAGTGCAATGTAAAAATGACAGCAATGTGAGACATTTTTAATTAAGAGCAATGACCTTTTAAATGGCTCTTTAAAAAAAAATAAATAAGAAAAGGTTTTTAAATCTACAGGTTTATGTAGCAGAACCTGAGATTCATTTCAGAAGGAACAACAGCAGCCAAATCATGCTCTCAGCTCCCTGTACCATGTGTCAGGCTTTTGTGTGGCACCTGCTGCTTGCAAGACAGATTAATTTAAAAATCTTTGGGGGAAAAAAAAAGAAGGCAGGAGAGGTTTTGAGACAGTCTGTATCCCTCCTCTGGTCTTTATCCTGGCTGGAATGACAGTGCCTTTGTCCTTGGAGGCAGTGTCAGCCCTGAGCACTTCAAAGATGCTTTTCTCTGGATTGATTTTGACTTGAGCACCATCAGACTGGGGAGAAAAGATCCACCCCGTGCTTTGCTCTTGGCAGGTGGATGAAAGCATCAAGTAGAGAAGCAGGTATTTAGCTAAAAAAAGGTGTTTAATTGTGAGCAGTTGGCCCCAGGAGGTGCTCAGCTCCTCAGGCTGGGAGGATGTTTCCATGTGCACATCCCTGCCGTGAGCAAACACAGTGCAGGGTTTCTGCTCCTCTGTTATTCTCTATTTCTTTGACTCAGGATGAGTCAAAAGCCTCATGGAGATCAGGTTCTGCAAGGTTTAGGAATGTCTGTTCTGTGTTTAAGGTTCATTTCTCAGATTTCAAGTTTTTAGGGGGATTTTTTTCCCTCGGGGTTCATGTCTCTTGGTGAAACTGGAGTTTGTGTGATAGCAACCACTGATTTCTTCAGCTGAAAGAAATCCTTTCTTGATCCCATCTTCCATCTCCAGTGGGGCTGATCTTCTCACATGCTCACACTGCAGGAGTCTGTCTTGGTTGATGTTCCTGAAAAACATTTCATTTCTAAGTTCTGGCTACAAAAGAACTCAAAATTTGGCCTCATCTCCAAGGACTTGGCCTTTAATCCCTAATAAAATCCAGGAAGGGCTTGGGCTGGAAGGGGCCTTAAATCCCATCTCATTCCACACCTTCCACTGTCCCAGGCTGCTCCAAGCCCTGTCCAACCTGGCCTTGGACACTTCCAGCGATCCAGGGGCAGCCACCGCTTCTCTGGGCAACCTCAGAGCCTCACCACTCTGAGTAAGGAATTTCTTCCTTAAATCTAATCTAAATCTCTTTTCCTTTAGTTTAAAACCCTTCCCTCTCTCTATCTCCCCACGTAAAAAGTTGTTCCCCCTCTTTTAAAATCCCCTCCAAGTTCTGGGAGGCTGCTGCAAGGTCTCCCCAGAGCCTTCTCTTCTCCAGAAAAGTGTGCAGGGGTTTTCTGCAGGGCTTTTCTGCATCTGGAGAAGATGCACCTACAGGGAGATGTCTGTGGGAATGCTGTCAGTGCCAGGGAAGTGCCACGTAGGAACAAATCCACGAGAAGTCAGGTCCAGAGGAGTTTTCTGTCCCTGGGGATTTATGGCAGAGATGTCCTGGACAGTCAGATCTCAGTGAAGCTCAGCACCATCCCAGCCTGGTGCCCTGGAGAGACCCCTCAGGTGTGGAATTTGTGCTCCTGGAGGATGCAGAGGGATGAGCAAGAAGAGATTCCCCTGTGCCTGTGCTGCTGCCTCATCTGAATTCTGCACCTGGGCTGCCTCAGCCGGGCTGTGACATGCCCTGGTGGCTCCCTGACACCTGGGACACCCTGAGCTGCCGGTCTGAGCCCCTCTGGAGCTGCACAGGACAGTCCTTCTGCACAGACAACGTCAGTCCTGTCCTCTCCTCATCCTCAGGAAACATCACTTTCCCCTCCTCAGGCTCAGCTTCAAGCCAGCAGTGTCAGTCTGTAAAATCCCATGCCTGCAAAGCACATTTGGAATATTTTTCTTTTTTTTTTTGGGATGTTTCTTTTCACTCTGCTGTCAAATCCTCCCCAAAGACACATTTTTGTGTTCCCTGTCTCACTATTAACACCCCCTGGGGCTCTCAGCAGCAGAAGCTCTTTTTGGTTGAACTCTCAAGGGTTTTAATAATCTCTTCACTGTCAAATAATCACAGAACCAAATCCCAGAAATATTTAGGTTGGAAGGGCCCTTAAAGCCCATCTCATTCCAGCCTCCTGCCATGGGCAGGGACACCTCCCACTAGTCCAGGTTGCTCCAAGCCCTGTCCAGCCTGAGGCATAAGATTTGTGGACATCACATCCAGGCTTTAAGGATGAACAGACATCACAGGGTTTACAGAAATTCAAAAGTGAAGACAAGAATCTTACCGAAGATTTTTTGGTAAAAAGAAAAAGGCAAAAAAAGCTCCAGAGCAAAGCAGGGAATCTTTGGTAAGCAAAACTTACTGAAAGAATCAAAATTAATGTGAATATGTAATTTAAAATTGAAAAATGTATTACCTTACTGGCAAATTGCTAGATTTTCTGGAAAGCTTTGTCCATATCCCTCTTCTGGATCCTGCCACTTCCCTAAAAAACTCCTAATTTCTTGTGGCTAGAGGAAAATTGGGAAGCAAGGACCAACACATGAATTTTTTTGTTTTGTTTTGTTCTGTGTCTGTGTAGAAAGGAAGAGTTCATAGTCCAGGTGCTGTAAGAAATTCATCTGAGCATGAGCAGGTTTGGTCCTGCTGAAGGTCTCTGCCTCTTTCAGGTGGTGTTTTGTGAACAGCAGACCAAATTTTTAAGGATGTCTTTTGCAAGGGCTACTAAATGCACAGAGAAATAGTGCTGAATATTCCCTAGAATCCCTGAATGGTTTGGGTTGGAAGGGACCTTAAAGCTCATCCAGTGCCACCCCTGCCATGGCAGGGACACCTTCCACTGTCCCAGGCTGCTCCAAGCCCTGTCCAGCCTGGCCTTGGGCACTGCCAGGGATCCAGGGGCAGCCACAGCTGCTCTGGGCACCCTGGGCCAGGGCTTCACCANACTTCTATTCAAACTGCACACCCACAATCCCAGTTCTGTCATTCCATTTTGGAAGCTGTTCCACAGCCTCAGGTCAATGCAGTGTTCTCTTGGGGGTCAGAGCCTGGCAGCACAGAAAGTCTGAAATTCTCAGCATCCAGAACTCCAACAGCTCTGAGCTCTCTCTGGATCCTTTTCTTCTCCAGACTGAGCAGTCCCAGCTCCCATGGTGACATTTCTTTGGATGCAGCCCAGGGCACATTTGGCCTGCAGACACACGTGGCTGGGTCCTGTTGATCTCCTCATCCACCAGCACCCCCAAATCCTCCTCCTTGGGGCTGCTCTCAATCCATTCTCCCTCCAGCCTGAATTTGTGCTTGGGATTGTCCTGGCCCAGGTGCAGAACCTCACACTTGGCCCTGCTGAACTTCATTTGAATACTTTGGTGCTTCCACATTTGTTGTTCATGTTGATGTTCCTTCCACATCCATGAACAGCATAAAAGTGAGGAATTTGTTCTTCCCAAGTGGCAGTAATTGATGCAGGGTAGGGAAAAGCTACTTGTTCCTTTATGTTCCTTCCAATAGAGAGGCTGGACTCGATTCCAGAAGGAATTTGAGGATCACTCCACCACAAACTGCTTTTTTTCCTGTGGTAATAAGAGATTCAACCACATTTCTTCCTCTTCTTTATTTTGGATGTTGGATACAACACCCTCCAAAGGCATCAAACTTCCACCCCTCCTCTGCCAGTTTCCCCAGGACCATACTCTCAGAGGGATTTTGCTGAATGCAGAGGGAACAGTTCTTGATAACCTCCTGGACAGACCATCTCTGCTCTTCAGAGTCAGGCTTATTTCTTTCCTCTTCCTGCTCTGCCAGTGTACAACAACAATGTAATTCCAGTTATTTTGGTGAATCAGTTGTTTACCACAACACAAGGGCTAATCCTCTCTTGATCCCTGTGTTCCTTACAGATTTTGTTTAGTTTTTCATCAGTCTGTGTCAAGTCTGTCTGCTTTGCCAAAGAAACAAAAAATATTGCTGGAGAAAGGTCACAACATCTGGCTGAGCCTAGCTGGTTTGTGCTGTAGCAGAGTTAAAATTGGAAATTGTGATGGCTCAGGCTTTCTCAGAATGTTTTTAGAAGAGTATAAAGCATTCATTTGGGTGATTCAAGGAGGAGACAGGTTAGAGCTCTGCTTGCTGTGGAAAAAACAACCCCAAAACAGCCCCTCTGGGTGTTTTCCATGACTTTGGACTTCCCAGCAAGAGCAGTGACAGTTAAATCACCATTTCTTTGGTCACAGGGTTATTGCTGCTGTCAGCTCTGCAAATGCTCTGCACCCCACGTTCACCGAGACCTCAGCAGCGAATTTTGGTGAAATCCAAATTATTGTAACTCAGTTGTGGCACTGCTTGGCTCCTGCAAGCTCCAAGCCTGAGATGATTCTGATTTGCATCACAACATGCCTGTTGTTTAATCCTGACAGTCAGGCTGTGTGTCATGAGGTCGGGCTCGGAGCTCAATCAGTTCCAAATCTGGAAAAACACAATCAGTGCACAGAAAAAAACCCAACCACCAGAGCTCTTAGTGGCTTTTCAAAGAGCTGCATTCTGTTCTGTGCCAGAAATTGCCCATTCAGAGGCTCACTGAGCTGCATTTCCAGCTCTGAGATATTTCTGAAAGGGGAGAAATGCAGGGAAGTCTTGAGAGCCTCTGTGTTAGAGCAGAGCAGCTCTCGTGGGAGAGAGGGGTGAAATTCCATTTTTTAATGATGAAAATACCTGGGGCAGCCACCTGCTCATCACACCCACCTCTAGTATTTCAGGATCCATTACCCTGCCCCCTTTAAGGGAATATTTTGGGTACTTCCCACCCCAAAATGAGGGTGGGAGGGGGATGATGTGAAGTGTCCTCACGGGTGGTCTTCAAACTGCTGCTTGTCCTGCTCAGATTAAACCCAGCTGTAAAAATTCCTCAAGGTAAGAAATGACACAAATTTAGGCATAATGGAGCTCTAGATTTCACCCTGTGTGTAAATCACCCTTCTCTCTCTCTTTTTTTTTTTTCCCCCCCTCTTCCCCACCTAAATTCAATTTATTTATTCCTTTTTGCTGCAGCTATTCATAGTCTAAAGCTGAGCCGTAACCATGTGGACTGGCACAGTGTGGATGAAGTGTATCTGTACAGTGATGCCACAACATCCAAAATTGCAAGGACTGTCACTCAAAAGCTGGGGTTTTCCAAAGGTAAATCTTTCCCAGACTTTGTAAAGAATATTGTAAATGCCGGCATTTGAAGTTTGTTTCTTTGACTCCAAAAGGATATTTCAGGTTTTAATGGGAGTAACCCACTTTGGCCATTGCGTTTTTTACTTTATATAAGTATTCAGAGTCCTTAGCTTGTGAAAATAATTGTAACTAGATGTGAGTATTCTTAAATTTTATTTGATTTAAATTACATATTTGATTTATTATATTTTAATTTTATTCCATATTTTGCTGGCTTTGGATGCAGCAGTTAGCACTACATAACAAATACATGAAAGTGTTACGGTGACAGAGTCCAGAAGCTACTGTAAAATTAGAATTATTCCTGTAATAATATAAGGATTACATTTTCTTTTGCAACCTTAATTTTACTGCTGGGTACTTAGATATTGTGATGCATTCCTTAAATACATGACCATACCTTCCTTCTCCCTACCTCCATCCAGCCTTTTTTTCTGTTCATGAAACAGAAGTATGAACTGACAGGAAAGGGCATTTAGACAGAAATTATTTCCAGTAGAAATTCAGGCTCATTTAAATTCAACACTTCCAGTCAGGCAGCAAAGCTGAGATGGTTGGAAGGGAGGGGGGTCTCTCAAGGAAAAGCAGATTATTGCCACCCTAGAAAATGGGAATTTGTCCTGTGCAGGACACCAGAACAAGAGCCTGCACATCTGGTTTGTTCCTTGAAGAGACAAGGTCAGGTCACAGGTCTGACTTTAATCTGCATCCTCTGCCCTGTAATTAATGCCCTCTTACCCCCCAGGACTCCTGGGTGAACACTTAATTAATATTTCCTTTAAAATAATACCATTCAGTGCCTCAGTTCCAGAAGAAATGAAGTAATTTATCCAGAATTCCATTGGGATAATGTGTAATAAATAATGAGATCTGTCCTAAACAGTCTGTGGGGGAGAAATATCAAAGAGAAGCTCACTTGGTAAACAAAACCTGTCTTGGGTAAAAAATGCCCTCAGTGGGTTTGGGGTGTTTTCCTCCTCTTTAAAACCAAAATAAGCTGTTAGTTCCAGTTTTTGAGGCCAGCACTGATGCCTGGTGTGGTCCCCTGAGTGTCACTAGAGGGGGATGGAGGCACATTGTGCCCATGGGTTTGTCAGCACAGCAGGGAGAAAATGCCCACATTTACCCCGGGGAATTGGTTTTGGATTTGGTCACTGAGCTGGAGAACAAGGGGGGAATTTCAGGTTGGATCAGCTCAAAATAAAGCAAGTTTTCCCTATCAAAATTATAAATTTTAAAGGTTTTCAACCAGCTCTTTTAATTGGGGTGGATAAAGTGACAACACTTAATCACTTTTGTGGCCAGGTCATTTCCATGGTCCTTCCATGCTGTGGGAATAAAGTGGATATAGCAGGAATTTCATTGATTGAAACACCCAGGAGAAGGGGTCTGTGCTGTAAAAGTAGGTGCACAGTTACACAACTGTTTTCTGAAGAGTTGTTCTCCAAAACATACCTGAAATTAATTCCCTTTGCAGTGGAAGTGGCTGTTGATATCACCTGGCTGCTCAAATCTTTCAGGGCTTTAAAAAAGTGCCTATATTTAAAAATAGATGCTAATCCTTTAATTTTATGATTCTCTATTATATAATCTGATTTTCAACGTGCTGGCCTGAGCAAAGCCAGGCTTGTGTCAGCAGAGGAGAGCACTGCAGCTGGCAGAATGTCACTGATGTGGGATAATGTTCTTTCTGCAGCTTCAAGCAGTGGGACAAGGCTACACAGAGGTTATGTAGAGGAAGCCACGTTAGAAGACAAGCCACCCCAGACTAGCCACATTGTGTTTGTTGTGCATGGCATTGGGCAGAAAATGGACCAAGGAAGGATCATCAAAAACACAGCCATGTGAGTGCTTTGGAATGTTTGAAGCAGCCTTAATGTGAGTGACAGCAGAGCCTTTGGTTTGGGCTGAATCTTTCCCTGTTTTCCTTCTCCTTCTCTTCTCCTGAGTCACTAATCTTTGTGTTGTGGGTACACTATTTTTTATGTTGATTGGGATGTGTGGATTTAGGGAGAGCAGCTGTGAGCCACAAGAGCAAAGATTTATTCTGATTTTATCACCAGCACTTGTGACTTTTGTGGAAATGGTGAAGAGGACGTAGCCTCAAGTTGCAGCAGGGGAGGTTCAGCTTGGAGACATCAGGAGGAATTTCTCCATGGAAAGGGTTGTTATGCATTGGAATTGGCTGCCCAGGGAGGTTTGGAGTCCCCATCCCTGGAGGTGTCCAAGGAGGTGGCACTCAGTGCTCTGGGCTGGGGACAAAGTGGGGTTTGGACTCGTTGACTTTGGAGGTCTTTTCCAGCCTGAAGGATTCTGTGTGAGGTTCTGGCTGCTGTGGTTGGTGGCTTGGCTGAGCAGGGAGAGGTTTCTCATTTGGGGGATGTTGTTCCTCAGTGGTACCTGGGTGAATTCAGTGTGCAGCAGCTGGGAAGGAGCTGAGCAGAGCATTTTTGATGAAGTGGTATGGGAAAGTTAATTTTGGAGTGGAATCTCTCAGAGCTGGGTGTTGGGATAGTGGGCAAGCAAATTACATCCTGTAAAAGAGGGGGAATGGGGAGACACAGGAATGTTGTCATTCCTAGCAGGACAGAAGCCCTCCACGAATGAAGCTGTTGCTGTGAGACTGCTTCTGGAGTTCTGTGCACAAAACCTGGCTGAAAAGCAAAATGTGACCAAAAAGGCTGTGAAATCTCTTCACCGAATGTCTTTTGGTTTGCAAATGGCTCTTGGGGTGATGTTTCCCAGAGCTGTGGCTGCTCCATTCCTGGCAGTGTCAAGGCCAGGTTGGAGCCCTGGTTTAGTGGGTGGCATCCTTGTTCGTGCCAGGACTTGGAACTTCATGATCTTTAAGTCCTTTCCAGCCCAAAGCAATCTGTGATTTTATGCACCTGAAAAGATGGTTTTGAATCTTAGAAAAATTATCAAGTCTTGATGGCAGCTGTGTGGGGGACAAGGTGGCACTGAGGAATCCCTCATTAGCTGGAAGAGGAGGCTAAAAAGGTGTTAATTACAGATCTGGATGGCTCAGTAGGTGTGTCCCAAACAGCTCCAGGTTCCCTCAGCACTGACAGGAGCACTGAGACTTTGAGTGGCTCCTGTGGGAAGAGCTGGCATTGCTGGGGTTTTGTGGTGGGAGCTTTGTCACTCTCCCTTTGTCACTCCAGGTCAGTGCTTGTGTGCTCTGTGCCATCGTGTCATCAGCCTCTTGTGTCCCCACAGCTCTTTGTACCACTCCAGCCTCCTCTGGGGTGCCAGGGTAAACCTTTTGATGTCACTTGTGTGTCATTTGTCACCTCCAAGCACCAACCTGCAGCTCCCCACCCCCTTTCCTGCCACTTCACTGCTCTGTTATTCAGGTTTAAGAGCCAGCAATCCAAAACTGAGAGAAAAAGGATCCACAGCCCTTGGCTCAAAGTTAGTCACCAAATAAATGTAAAAACTTCAATTTTTGTGGGATGGAACTACACTGGGAATGCAGATAGCCTCAGTATAAGCTGCTGGTTTAACAGTGACCAGAAATAAAGCTTCAGCCTTGGAATCATTAATTTTTTCTGCTTTATCTTTCTCCCTCCTCCATTTTCCATAGATACAGGGGTTATATGGATGGATTAACTTCAGCTCAGTGCAGAGATGTTCATTCCATAAGTCCTGCTCTAATTGGCAGTCCTTTGTATGAAATACTTTCTCAAAAAGGGACACAAGACTTTATGTGCTTCAGTAAATCTCACTCGTGTCCTTAAGAAATACCAGACAGCATTGCATAGGCTTTTAAAATGCTAATTATTGGCATAAATTGTGCATTCTGCACAAAATTTGCAAATTAAAGCATCATTTTAGATTGAAGTATCTTTATTTTTTATTTTCCTTTTTTTTTTTTTTTTTTTCAAATAACAACTTAAAACTTATCAGTGAGGAACATCCCATATGTTGCAGGGAGAGATTTCAGAAGGGATGTCTGCCAAGCTCTCACAAGCCATACTGGCACTTTCTGTTAGCACCTTCATGCATGATATTTGTGTGCTGTGTGGTTTTTGGGGTGTTTTTTTACATGCTTTTCCATTAGGGACACAGTGGTGCCTTCTGGAAAAGAAAATTAATAAGGAAAAGTATTTTTTGACCATTCACTCTTTTAAGTCAAAACTAAGGAGAGAAGATGTCAGTGGGGGTTTTTTTGCATTTTAAATGCCCATTTTTTAGTAGGAAACCTGCAGCTGGACCCCACCAGAGCTCACTTGACACATTCTGTCCTCAGGTTACCACCTTGAGAAGAAACTGGTGCAGCTCCCAGGATGCTGCTGCATCATTAGGCAGATCCTGCTGGTTACAGAGCTGAAAACAGACCCCTTGTCCAGGGAAATTCCAAATTATCCGTGCTAATTTCATTAAGGACTGGAGCTCAACCTCCTCATTAGAGTGGCTGGATGCTGTGGTTGCAGGGTGTCCTGTGAGTAGGTAAATGGAAAAGATGCATCTTATGGATGCTTGGATGAGCAGGTCTGTGGTGGATGTGACATAATTTTGTTTTTTCTCTGTGTAGTTAAACACATTTATTATCTAAATGTAGCACAGCAGCTGGTGCAACAAGCTGCTCCTGTCAGCACTGATATTCCCTGGGAGCTTGTCTGGAAGAGACAGTCCCTCCTCCAGCCTGGGACAGAGATTCAGCTGCCCCAGCAGGAGCTCTGAGCTGTGTTGGTACCACAGGGATGGTTCTTTAAGGGAGAAGGCTTTATAATCTGTACTTCTGCCTAATACAAAGCAAGGTATTGTGGCAGAATGTACTTAATTGGAGGGGGTTTTATTTGCCATCAGAATCCTGGAATTCCTTGGTTTGTGATAAGGCAGAGTGTTAGCTTTAAAATAAATTTATTTAGGATGTCTTTGTACTGTACACACTCATATATTGTTATTTGGAATGTATTTTTTCTCCATGGAAGTTGATCTGTGGTTTTGTTGAATTTGTGGGTGAATGGGAGGGAGAGATGTTGTTTCACATACTGAGTGTTGGTTCTACCACCCAAACCCATGAAGAAGAAGGTAAAGAAGGACTAGCTTCTGTCTTTAAACTTAGACTTAAAACTTCTGTCTTGCTTTATGTATATTATTACATTCTAAAACTTTAAACTCTTAAGTTCTTCACCTTGTGATATTGCACTCTTCAAGCTACACACTTGTAATTTTCATGTTATTAATTAATTTTGGAAGCTTCTCCACAGCCTCAGGTCAATGCAGTGTTCTCTTGGGGGTCAGTGCCTGGCAGCACAGAAAGTCTGAAATTCTCAGCATCCAGAACTCCAACATCTGAGTATAATTTAGAACCATGGAATGGTTTGGGTTGGAAGGGAGCTTAAAACTCATCTCATTCCATGGCAGGGACACCTTCCACTGTCCCAGGCTGCCCCAAGCCCCATCCAGCCTGGCCTAGGACACTGCCAGGGATCCAGGGATAGCCACAGCTGCTCTGGGCACCCTGTGCCAGGGCCTGCCCACCCTCACAGGGAAGAATTCCTTCCCAATCTCCCATCCATCCCTGCTCTCTGGCAGTGGGAGCCATTCCCTGTGTCCTGTCCCTCCATCCCTTGTCCCAGTCCCTCTCCAGCTCTCCTGAAGGTTCCCTTCAATGTCACATTTATGTCACCTCAGAGCCTTCTCTTCTCCAGGCTGAACCATCCCAACTCTCCCAGCCTTTCCTCACAGGAGAGCTGCTCCATCCCTCTGATCATCTTGGTGACCTTCTCTGCCCATCTAGGAGTGTTCCTATCCACGTTCCCAACCTCCTTTGCCATGCTCCTGTTGTTTTACCTGACCCAGGGAAGGTCAGACCTTTCACCTGCCTTAGGCAGGGCTCAGACCTTTAGGCTGGACTAAATTGCATCAGCTCCTGTGCTTGGGGAATGAGTGAAGTGACTCTCCTGTGTTTTTCCAGAGCAGCTGCAGTGTTGTGGCACTTCTGGGCTGCTCTCAGCCTGAAGCTGGGCTCTGCCTCTGTCTGAATCTCCTGTTTGGATTCCAAAAATCACATTTGTCTGTGCTGCTCTTCACAGCCCAAAAACTGCTGTCTGCACAAGCACCAGCATCTTGGCCTAATCACCAATTACATTTTTATTGCAAGTCTCATTAGAAAGCATTTTAATTGTGGATTATCATTAGGATAATTACTTTGGAATAGCTATTTTGGTACATTTCCATTGATATGCAAGCCTGGGCAGAGCCTCTCAGAAGCCTTTCACTGCATTAATTTGTGCTGCTGGAATCTCAAATGAAGATTTTCCTGTAAAATCTTTTCTATAATTTTAGCTCTTCAGGTATTTGGTAGCTTTATGTTCCATTTAAATGCTTGCATTGTATTAAATACATATTAAATGCTTGTTTTTCATCCTTTGGTGCAGGTTTTAATTCCGAATTAAGCACCCAGCTGGTAAATATTGGCTTACAGGTTTCAACTTGAGCCTGTCTTGCAAGAGAAGTTCAGGCCAAGAGGTAAAAGGTGACAGTTAGGGCATGAAATGCTTTTGGAGCAGCTTGTTTTGTGTATATTTATTACCTAACACATGGCTGCCTGTTGGGCAGGAGCTGTAGCAGCCTGCTCAGGATTTGGGTGTATCCCAGGGCTGTTCCCATTCCTAACCTCTCCCCATCCCTTGTTTCTGCCCTTTCCCTGCCCACACCATCCCAGCTGGAAGCTGGATCACTCCAGTTGGTGTAAAAAAGTGGGATTCCATCTGGAAGGTGGGAGTGGGTGGTGTGAGTTGGGAGTTCCTGCAATGCTCTCTGCCAGCACCTCCCTGCAGGGCAAAGCCTGTCTGCCCTTTGGAAAGCAGTGCTGGAGCAGAGTCTGGAGCTCCTGGATCTCCCAGGATTCTCCCAGGATCCTGTGATCAACCAACAAAGCAGCTTCAGTGCCTCTGATGGTGCAAAATCCTGTTTTTTCAAAAGGATGGAGCGTGGATCCCAGCCGTGCTTCCTTTGTTTGCATCCTGGAGTTTCCATCTCTCCTCTGGAGCAGGATGAGTCTGTGTGTGTGGTGGAGCAGCAATTTTCACAGCAATTTTCACAGCAGTTTTCTGAGAGCAGCAGAGAACAGCAGTGGCAGAACATGACTTGAGTCTTGAATTGCTCTTTGAAATCCGCCTGTAGCGAGGCTGGGCTTGGAATTTCTGCAGCTGAGCTTTGGGAAACAGCCACCCTCCCATTTCCTCATTTCTCAGCACAGCTCCATTCTCATTGCTCACTTCAGCTTGGCAAACTTAGCCCAAGCCAGCCCTGAATTTCCTCAATAAAGTGGTATTATTTCCTCAAAGAGGCAGTGAGTGCTCCCCTCCCTTTGAGGGAGCTCCAGGGGGGTGAGAGCACTTGGGGGATGGTTTAGAGCATCATTCCCCAGTTCTGTGACCAAAATCCAGGAATGGATCCACATGGCTTTGCAGGGAATAGTCAGAGTTGAGGTGGCTTTTTTCAGGGAGCATCCCATAGCTCTTTCTCTAGGAATCAGGGTGATGGGATAAAGGGTTATGACTTTAAACTGACACAAAGGGAAGGTTTAGATGAAATATTAGGAAGAAATTCCTCACTGTGAGGATGATGAGGCCCTGGAACTGAGGAAGAGGTTGCCCAGGTGGCTGTCCCATCCCTGGAATGTCCAAGGCCAGGTTGGACAGGGTTTGGAGCAGCCTGGGATAGTGGGAGGTGTCCCTGCCATGGCAGGGGGTGGAACTGGATGAGCTTTAAGGTCCCTTCCAACCCAAACCATTCTGGAATTCAATGATTTTATGAAGTCAGGAGTTCAGAGTAAGAAGCTGGCACTTTTAAGACTTAAAGACCATTCTCTATTTCTCTCTTATGAATCATCTGACTGAAGAGAGTCTGCAAAAATAACGTGAAATTAAGATGAAGAGTTTCTTCAAGCTTTCAGCATTTTGCTCTGTTAACATCAGCATCATTCTGCAAAATTTGGGAAGTAGCTGAAGCTAACTCAGTTTGCAGCTCCCCTGTTTGTAATGGAGTATTTGTAAATCCTACACAGAACTAGTAGCATGAGGTTGTAATAAACCCTGCAGTAATAATTCTAAATATGTTAACATACCTCTGGAATATACTCAATTTAAGCAAGGATGTAGATCTGTGAAAATATGGGTTTGTTATTTATTATTTTAATCAGGGAAAGGCAGCCAGGCACATTTTTTTCATGGTGAATCTCAAAGTACCTATTTTCAGGCCATTACTTCTTGCATGGAAAATAGCAATATGTCAGAATTCTTTCTAAGGTGTGCATTGCATCTCTGCATGAGTGGGTTTTCTTCTTAGAAAAATCATAAATTAGAGTTGTTTCCTTGTGTTTCAATGCATAGCTTCAAGTAATTGTTGCTCTGGGGTCAGTATTTCAACATGCATTTGTATCAGGTGAATTCTCTGCCTGTTTAGATGAGGATTTATGACTTCAGTTGGTGTTAATTTAACAAATGAGTAGAGGGATTTGCCATCTAATAAAATTTTTAAAATAAATTTATTTTGAAAAGCCAGAAGAAGAAGAAAAAAAAAACAAAACTCATCTTTATAGCAGAACAGATGAGCAGGTGTGTGTGCTGAGGGTTTGCACGTGTCTGTAGCTGCATTGCCTGGAAATTACACCCAATTTTCTTCAGAATTTCTGTCAAACCGCTGATCAGAATCAGTGGGGGATGTGATGCAGTGCCACTGGATGTGTTGCACTGGGAATTTCAATGATTCCTGGGAGCAGGAGATGGATGCTGGGAGATAATGAGAGGGTAAGAGCAGCTCTGACAGCCTGTGACACCCGTGGGGTGACAGGTGACAAAAATGGCTTGGAACAGAGCTTTTGTGCACTTGTGCCAGGATGAGGCACAAGGAGCTCTAAGGAAAAAAAACGTTTCCTTAGAGTTTGGAGTTTGGTTTTCTCATGGAGCTGAGTGGGTCTGTTTGGGCAGGATTATTCCAGCAGGAGAAAAGGCTCCAGGGAGAGCTCAGAGCCTGAAGAGGCTCCAGGAGAGCTGGAGAGGGACTGGGGACAAGGCATGGAGGGACAGGACACAGGGAATGGCTCCCACTGCCAGAGGGCAGGGATGGGTGGGAGATTGGGAATTGGGAATTGTGCTCTGTGAAGGCTGAAGGGTGCCCAGAGCAGCTGTGGCTGTCCCTGGATCCCTGGCAGTGCCCAAGGCCAGGCTGGACAGGGCTCGGAGCACCTTGGGACAGTGGCAGGTGTCCCTGCCCATGGCAAGGGTGGCACTGGATGATTTTCGAAGTCCCTTCCAAATCAAACCCTTCAGGGATTTTACAAATTTGAGACTATTGTGCTGGACAACCTCACCTTCCCTGGGGTGAGCCCACATCTGGGTAAAATCAGCCTTTACATTTCCAAAGTTCTGGATGAGGACACAAAGCCAGCACAGGTTTTAGGAGGGGAAACCTGAAGCTTTTCCCAAAAGTTTTGGCAGAATTGCAAGGCCACATTATTTCCTCCAAACTCGTTTCTTTTTTTGACTTCTGTTTAAAAAAGCTCTCTGAGTCAGTTTGTGAACAGCTTTAATAAGAACTGGACCCTTTCAAACAGCAGAAAGCTCTGTAGTTGTTGTATTTAAAGATTTAAAGATTTAGGGATGTCTAATAGCTGTTCCTCCACAATATTTCCAGCTCCTACTGATAATAATAAATAATGTGGATGTTTTTTCCTGCTCTAGTAGGACCAGGTTATTTACCATTTCTTTCACCTCAAGTAGTTGTTGTGGTATAAAATTTTGTGCTTTGTTCAGATAATATTTCTATGCTTTTACTGCTTTTAATCTGAGCAGCTTTAATTTGCTGCTTGGCTAATTTCCTCCTAAATTTTACTGTTTCCGAATTCCTCTTTGCTGGTGTCAAGCTTTAACCCCAGCCTGCAGCTGCAGTGGGATGAGGAGGAGAACTGGGAAAAGGTAAAACCCATGGGTTGAGATGAGAACTGTTTAATAATTAAAATAAGAATAATAGCAATAATGGGGGGGAAATCCAGAAATAAGTCTGGGTCTGGCCATGTTCTCCCCCCAGCTTCTTGTGCAGATCATGAGACACTGAAAAGTCTCTGATTTAGGGTGAGCACAACCAAAAAACCAAAATATCAACATTATCCTCATCCTAAATCTAAATTGTGCTGTACCAACTACCAGGAAGGAAATTAACTTTATCCCAGCCAAAACCACCTCCTTCATGCAGAGAAAGTGAAGCTGACTTGGCAATACCAAGGAGCTGTGGGCATTTTCAAAAATCTCCTTTATTTTGCTCGCTCAGGGACTCCAGGAATGTTCATCTATTCACTGGAATTTTATCTTCTTTATAATCTAGAATTTCCTTCTCCTGTTGTGTGTGGGGGTGGCGGGGGGGGTTTTGTGCCTGGCAAGGTTGGGTCAGCTCAGGCCTTAAATCAACCCTGATTTAAGCAGATCCTCCTGCTGAATTTATTTTTCCCTTATCATGGGAAGGATATTCTGCTCCATTTAAACCTTTGCCATCTCTTTGGACGAGAATCCAGGAGATTAGGAGTGCAATCACACCAGGCTTTAAAAATAGAGATGCTGAGCAGTTGCATTTCTTGGCTGTTTGCACAGGCCTGCAGTGCCTGCTTTAGAAGAAAGGATGTACAGGATGCTACTTCCCTTTCCCCTTTTTTTGTCTTCCTTTCCCCCTTTTTTATATCCCTTTCCCCCTTTTTTCCTTCCTTCCCCGCTTTTTTCCTTTCTTTGCCTTTTTCCCTTCCCCCTTGTTTCTTTCCCCCCCTTTACTAACCCCCTTTTTTTCTCACTTTCCCCTTTTTCTCCCTTCCCCCATTTTCCTTTCCCTGCTGTTTTTCCCTTTCCCTTTTATCCTTCCCCCTTTTTTATTCCCCCTTTTTTTCTCACTTTCCCCTCTACCCCCTACTTTCTCCTTTACCACCTTTCCTCTTCCCCCCTTTTTTCTTCCCTCTTTTCTTCTCACTTCCCCCTTTTCTCCCCCTTTTCTCCCCCTTCACCCTTTTATTCCTTGCTCCTTTTTTCCTCCCTTTCCCCAACTTTTCTTTCCCTCTTTCCCCATTTAATTTCCCTTCCCCCTTTTTTTTCCTCTCCATCCCTCCTTTT
>VYZP01014338.1:10848-57961 GCA_013400635.1 Hypocryptadius cinnamomeus | reverse complement strand
GTTTGTTAGAGTGAAGTGCTGTAGAGCTCAGAGTATGTGAGACTGTGACAGAGATAAGAACTAATAAACATCTGAGTCCAAACAAGAAATACCATCTCACACATTTAATCCTGACCCTGGCAAAAAGAAGTTAAGACTTGACAACCTTCCACTGGACAAACCACAAGGGGTGAGAAACTGGTGTGAAACTTCTCCAAACAAAGGGGTCTGACAGCAGCTACAACCTGATCCAAAACAAAACCCCCTCCAAAGTCCTTCTGTGAAGCACAGGGAGAGATTTCCCAACCCCAGTTAACCTGGTGGGTTCACAGCAGGTGGTTTGCTGTGAGTGCCTGTAAGATGAGTGACACGAGTGGGAGAACAGCAAAAAAAAGAAAAAAAAAAAAAGAAAAAAAAGGGAGAATTATGCCTGGAGAAGGAGGAACAGTGTCTCTTTTCTCATGGGCAGTGTGGCCCCGGTCAGGGTGGCTGCCTGAGGGCCATTTGTCAGGCATTTGGCAACTGAGCACTGTCAAGAGAAAAGACAACAGCAGAGGCAGGGGCTGGAAAAGTTGATTTATAAGGAGAGAGATTTAAAAAAAAATAAAAATACTGGAGCTAAATATGTCATGTTTGGCTGGCCAAGGGGTGAGGGCTGAGCTGGGAGATGCCAGGAACTGGGAGGGGATTTGGGATGCTTCAGGGGAGGATTTTTGGCTGTTGTGGGTGACGTGGATGGGTGCAGATGCTGGCTTAGCCAGGAAGAGGGCACTCAGCCATGCTGAGATGGGAGCACGGATAACAGCGGGGCTGTGCTCCGAGTCACCAGCTGAGGGCTGTAAATCTCCAGGAAACTCCAGCACAGGGACAGCAAAGCAAACCTTTCCTTCCCTGCCCTGCCTTTCTTCATTTGCAACACAGCTGCAAACCCTGACAGTCACTGCTTAAAGTCCCAATGGATGCTTCCTTCCTGCTTCGAAATCCAAGTGGATGCTCCCTTCCTCACCTGGGGATGTTTTCAGACCATCTTGGTGACACCTGGATGTGCTTGTGCTCATAAATACGGGCAGCAATCTTTGGTTGTTCCTGGCCCCACTCCTGTTCTCTGGGCCAATGGGGTGAATTTTTGTGGTGACAAATTTTGAATTTTGAATTCTTGCTCCTGTGTGGTAGAAGCAAAAGATTCCTGCAAAAGCCAGGAATCATGGAATATCCTGAGTTGGGACACAATCATCCAGTCAGCTCCTGGCCCTGCACAGACACCCCAACAATCCAACCCTGGAGCGTTGTCCAAACTCTCCTGGAGCTCTGGCAGATTTGGGGCTGTGCCCATTCCCTGGGGAGCCTGGGCAGTGCCCAGCACCCTCTGGGGGAAGAACCTTTCCCTGATCTCCAGCCTAAACCTCTCCTGGGACAGTTGGTGTTTCGTGTGTGGCTCTTCTGGTCAAACCCACTTCTGTCCTGCCCCTCTTGGGACCATGTTTTTAGGTGGAAAAGCCTTTTTTGGGGTACTTCACCAAACCCCACTTCACAAAAAGAAGCACTCAGACATTCCCCTTCCAGAGAAGCTGTTCTCTCAGGGAACCTGCACTGAGGGTGGGTAGAGTAGACAGAGAGAAGTGAGAGGGGGTGGAAAATGGGGGATTTTATCTGGATTTGCTCTCTGTTCACTGCAGCTGAGTCACAGTTTTGTTTGCTTGAACTGAAAATCCTTGGGAAAAAATAATGTGTATGTATATAGAGAGAGAGATACATAAATATAAATACACTCCTAATGTATATGCACACTCATATTCTTTATTTATTTATATATAAATATATTTTGATCTGAAATACAGACACATTTAAGGATTATATATATAATTTTGTGTAAAATTTCTATAGAAGAAAAATTTAATATAAGATTATNCTGAAATACAGACACATTTAAGGATTATATATATAATTTTGTGTAAAATTTCTATAGAAGAAAAATTTAATATAAGATTATACAGACACACATATATATAGATTATATGTAGAATTTGATGTAACATTTCTATAGAATATATATAAATATATTTAAACATATATAAAAATACATTCCTAATGAGTGTATACACTCATATGCTTTATATACTTTTAATACATAAATATATTTTGATCTAAAATATGGACCTATTTTAAGGCTTATAAGTAGAATTCGATGTAAAATTTCTATAGAATAAAACTTCAATATAAGATTATTACACACACACATATATATACACACATATGGATTATATGTAGAATTTGATGTAACATTTCTATAGAATATATATAAATATAAAAACATACATATAAATACACTCCTAATGTGTATATATATAGTTCATATATATTCATTTATTTGTATATATATAATATATATAGTATATATATATATTTATTTATTCATATATATATTTAAATATTTTATATATAAATATATACATATATTTTGATCTAAAATATAGACAAATTTTAAGGATTATATGTAGAATTTGATGTAAGATTTCTATAGAAGAAATTTTTAATATAACATTATTATACACACACATATAAATACATAAATATATTTTAATATAAATATAAATAAATATAAAAATATAAATATAGAGAGAAATATATAAATAAAAGAGAGAAATATAAAGTGTAGACATAATAAAAATAAAATCTAAATATATAAATATGAAATATAAATGTATAAATATATAAAATACAAACATATCACTCCCAGAGCTCTCTTGAGCTGCCCCTGCTGTGGACTTTGCTAAGTGCCCACATGACCTGGAATTCCCAGGCCAGTTCTGCCCTCATCCTGCAGCAGGATCCCTTCCCACAGCCCCCAGCCTGTGCTTGGTGTCATGTCCTTGCTATGCATAACGTCACTGCAGCCACGCCTGTTGCTCCAGGACAAACATTTCCACTGGGGAATGCAGGAGTGGGAGAGAAGGAGCCTTGCTGAGGAGGCTCAGCACTGCTCACCCCTGCTCTGGGGACAGCTGGGACATTCTACACGTTCTTCTCGACTAAAGGAACGGTCTTGGTTGGNGATCTCCTGGAGGGAGGATGGATTGTGGAAGAGATAAAGAAAAACTGCCCAATGAACAGAAGAGAACTGCCCCACCTCTGACAGATGGAAATTGAACACACATTGCCTTGCAATCTTGGACATGGACCCACCTCAACTCATCCTGGGCTGGGAAAGGTTTCCTTTTCCTGGAGGATTTGGGCCACAATGGATGTGCCAATCCACTCTCCCAAGGAACACAGGTAGGAGTTCCTCTGTAGGTAAGGAGAGAGAGAGAGCGCGAGCAAATGACAAGGTAATTTAGAGGTTTCCCTCTAAATTTAGATGGGATTTTGGAAGAGAGGTAGGGGCTCTGAAGACAATGCCAGGCACATGAGCTGCTGGGTGGAAATACCACCAGGAAGAAATGTAATTTTTCACTGGGCAGGTGTTCTTGCTGCACATTTCAGTGAGAAATTTTCACAGAATCACAGAAGGGTTTGGCTTGGAAAGGACCTTAAAGCCCATCAAGTGCCACCCCCTGCCATGGGCAGGGACACCTTCCACTGTCCCAGGCTGCTCCAAGCCCTGTCCAACCTGACCTTGGACACTTCCAGGGATCCAGGGGCAGCCACAGCTTCTCTGGGCAGCCTGTGCCAGGGCCTGCCCACCCTCACAGGGAACAATTCCTTCTTAATATCTAATTTAATTCTCTCCTCTTTTAGTTTTAAACCATCCCCATTGTCCTATCACTATCTGACTGTTTAAAAAGCTTCTCTTTTTTTCACAAGCTCCCTTCAACTACTTCCAGTAATGCAGGACCTCCTGGTCCTTGGAATGACAGTCCCTGCTCCCACTGTCAAAAGATTGTTTTTCTTTATTTAATTTCACATCCCTTCCTGCCAGTGGCTGTCATCTCCAAATGCCAGGGGGACATGGGTGGTGGCAGCCCCTCTGGAGCCCTGTGCCTGCCTGGTAGAGGCTGTTTGCTTTTGAGAGCCACAAGGGCTGCTGCTCTGACCAAACACAAGTTTTAGATGCTTGATCATAGCACTGGCCCCTTTCCAGGCAGTCAAAACCCCTGGTAGCATCAGCCATATGAAACATTTGGCAGCCTCTCTGCATAGTTTGAATCATTCATGGAAGGGCAAAGATATTCTTTGCTGGATTTTTTTTTTCTTTTTTTTTTTCCTTTTTCCTGACATAGGCAGTTTCTGGTGAATCTGCTCTCAATTTTGTCCCTTCACATGTGATTATTCAGCTTTCTTCACTGATGGGTTTGGGCAGGGAGCTGGACTCGGTGATCATTCTGGAGCCCTTCCAAATGGAGATATTTTGTGATTCTGTGTGGGATGCAATCAAAAAATGTTGATGCAATCAGAAGATGCTGAAATCCCTCTGATGTACCTGGCAGGGAACTGGCCCCTCTGTGGTGCCTCTGGTTTAATCTGGTGGGATTTTGTGATGCCCAGGTCACATGGGTTCTCCAGCAGGTCCTTCAGTGCCATGAAACACAAGATATCTTTCCAGCCCCTGCCTCTGATTTATCCTCTGGCCTCATTCCACCTCAGTGCCAGGGCAAGAGCAGAGATGCTTGTGGAGTTCTGGATGCAAGGAGACCACAAATCATGCAAATTCTAATGATTTCCAGCTCATTAGTGTGGGAGTGGAGGAGGGATGGTGGCCTGGAGCAGATCTTGCTGTTGTGGAGGTGAGAGATAAATTGGATACTGGGGAAGAAATTTGGGAGCGGGAGATTTTCCCAATCCCTGCATGAATGGAGAGTTTTCTGAGCACCACCGAGGTTTTGGAAGGAGGTGGAGAGAGAAGGAAAGGTGCTGGTGTGGCTTAAAACTCCTAATTTGAGAGAGATCTGAGCCAGCCACAAATGAGAGACACAAAACATTGGGAGAGATGAGGATCAGTGGGCTCTGATAAGGGAATGCTCACAGCCAGGCCTCCCAGAGATCAGAACAACTGTCAGATTTGTATTTATTTCCTTTGGAGCTGATTTTTCTGCAGCTGAGGGATGCATTTTGGGCCTCTATTGAACTGCAACTCTCTTAGATCAGAGCCCTCCAGGAGCTGGAACCACTTTCTTCTTAGCTCAGAGTCATTAAGGAGGAGGATAAAGAGGAGGAGAAGGACATGAAAAATGAAATTGTGCACCTCATCAGTGAGAGTCAATTAATGCCACAGGTGAGCAGAGGCAAGGGTGATGGAAAGTGTGGTCCCTGTGTGAGCCAACCTCTGTCTTTACACACCTGAGCAGATATTGCTGCTTGCTTTGCATGAAAACCACACTTTCCAAAGAGAAAACAAGGAAGAATTTATAGAAAACAAAAAAAGGAGACAGAAAAAAAATTTTCTTTCTGAGTAACTGTGTGTGTACATAGAGGACATGAAGTGCTTTTATCATAAACATCAATTACAATAAATAAAACCATTTTTTGTATCTACTGGGGAGGCAACGAGGATGTATTAGCATAAAAGTGACTCAGTCTCTAAGTCTAGATGCTTCTGAGTGCACTACATTTATTTTCCACTTTCAGTGGCAAATTTCACTTCCAGTCATCACCATTTTTTTCCTAGCTGATGATATTTACACACTTTTTTTTGTTGTTCTTTTTCTGGAGAGAGCGAGAAAAATCCAGCCGAGAGTGGTGGTTTTGGTTAACTTTCTCCATTTCCTGGGTAAATGTCCTTTGTGCCCTCAAATGGCTCCCAGACCCTACTGAGGCTGGAAATGTGGGCTTGATGTCACCCATGTGGTGACACAACTCCTGCTGTGCTCTATGGATTCCTCTCCTCTCTCCTGGCACCCACCTTGGTGAGACTCAAACATAAATATTGGGATTTCAGGGTGGGAGGGTCTTTCCCTTGGAAACACACCACTTGACCTTGGTGCCCTTTCAGTTGCTGATCCTTCTGATGATGGGAAAGCTGTAACAAAAAGCTCTGACCAGCCAGAGCAAATTTGGGTGGTGAGAACTGAGGTCATCCCTGATTTATGAGCACTGCTGGGGTGCAGGGTGTGCCGACCTCCAGAGCACATCTGAAATTAAACAGCAGGGACTGCGTTCTCCCCCCGTTGTAAACAAATCCAAAACAGCAGGGCAGAAGAGCACTTTTACTTCTTTTTTTTATTATCTTTTTAATATCCTCGATGGCAGCCAGTGCTTCTCAATGAAGTGTCTGTAAAACTGTGCCCAGCCAAGTCTGGCTGTTTGAGGAGTGTATGAACAGCTGCTCTGAGGCCTGATAAGAACTGCTCCTTCTGAGGCTCTTCAGAGCCTCTAATCTGGTTGTTTCTCTCCAGGAGAAAATGGAAAGCTCTGCCCTCTGCACCTCATGGAAGAAGGGATGGCATTTCTCACCCTAGCCTCAGAGGAATTTCACCCAAGGCAAAAGGTGGCCTACAGAAAAACCCATCTCCTAAAGCTGGAGGCCTCACACAGATGGGATCTATTTTCCAAAGCACTGAGGAATTAATNGAAGTCTAGGAAACTTTCTCCATGAATGAGGATGAAAGTCAGTGCTCCCCTGGGGGTCAGGACACCCCAGAGCAGACAGAGAAATATTAAATATTCCCACTGCCCTGGGTTTCCACAATTAATGACGTTGGAGATCTCTAATTCAGCCTTTGCTCAACACTGGGCCAGGATCAACTTGCCCAGGGCCTTGTTCTGGGTAGTTTCAGGTGTCTCCAAGGTGTAGCTGCACAGCCCTTCTGGATCCTTGGCACAGGGCTGCACTGGACTCTGAGGAAATACTTTTTATTTGTTTATTTGGAATTCCCCTTGTTGGACATTGATCCCGTCACCTCTGAGGGGAGCCTGGCTCTGTCTTCTCTGCACCCCCACTGTAGCAGTGCAGCCAGATATCCACCTGAAACCTTCTTTTCTGTGGAGTGGATGATCCCAGCTCCCTCAGCATCTCCTTGAGTGCATCCTCCAAACTCCTGGCCATTTCTGTGGCCTCTGGACTCCCTTGTCCAGGTCACTTTCCACAGCAGCCTGGCCTTCCAGCAAAGAGGCATCCTTATCCAAACTGTCCCTATCCCAGGGAAATCTCCTGGAGATCTCCAGGGTGGAAGCCCAGATGGCTCCCCTGGATGGGGAAGCATAATACTGCTTTAACTTTTCATTGATTAATTATTTATGGCCTATGCAATTGCAAAAGTCCTTTTTCTGTCTCTTTCATTTTTTGTCCCCTTTTCAATTCATGCTGATATTCAGGTTGTTTTGTTTGATCTGAGACTCTCAAAGCAAGAGGTTAACCCAGATCCTCTTTCAACCTGCCTCAGAACGAGCTCCAGAGCTGGGAGCCTTTTTCCTCCTTTTGTTCTGCACTCGGCCCAGAGATTCCAGTTTTGTTCGAAGATATTTCATAACCCTTTTCCAGTTATTTTGGTACTTTATCCCTCCATTAGATATTACCTCTTGAAGAAACCTAGGGTTTGGAATATTTTTAAGCTCTGTTAGATATTTCTAACCTAATTCAGTTATGGATTTTGGGTGGGGTTTTTTCCTATTTACTTAAATTATTGAAAGATATAAACTAATTCTAAGTTGTGCATGTTCATGTCTATCATTCTGTTCTGTTCAAGTCTGTTAATTCTGTCCACCCGTGACTTTTTTTTTCTTGTGTTGCCAGTGGTATTTTCAGGAATACATTGACACAAACACCTTTTCCTTGTTTAAAATAAATAAACAAACAAATTCTTTTACTTTGCACTTGCCTGTCACATTGGATTTTGCTGTTAAACTGTCCATTGCACCAATGGAAAAAAGTATTTGATTTAGAGAAGTTGGAATGTGAGATAAAATGTACACAGTATCCAGGTCTTTGAAATTCCTCTCCTATGATATTATTTCCTCTCTATTACCCATTCCTCTTCCACTTTTCTTTCCCATATAGTCAATACTGACTTCCTTTGTAAAGGTTTATTTGTGTTTACAGCCTTGTTTCTACATTCAGCAGGTTTTCCTGAAATGTTCCCCTTCCTCTAAGCTCTCACAGGATAAGGCAGAAGGTGGAATAAAGGTTTGATAACAGGTGGAATGAACAGAGAAGAAGCAACAAAAAGTATGATTAAAGTAATTTGTGACACTGGACAAAGTTTATTAGATAATACAATACAATTTGTATTCCAAAAAGACCTGGGAAAAAGTGTGAATAATGAAGTTTGGTGACAATCCTTTGTTATCCAGGGCAAAGCTAATGCTGATTGTGAATATTTGTGTAAGAGATGTCTCATTATTGGATCAGCAGGTGGTGAATTTAATGCTGAGGTGGTCGTGCACTCAGGAGAAGGCAGCAGCACCCAGGGAAGGGCTGCTGGAATGGGAACCTCAGCTCTGTGCTCAGAAAGGCCAAAAAAAATTGGTAGGGATTGCTTGGAAAGGAACTGTGAATAAAGAAAAATGTCCTTGTTCCAGGTGCATGATGGTGTTATGAATGTAGTGACATCCCTGGAGGAGCTGCTACTGAAATAGTCAGGTTGTCTTTGGCCACGTGTTCCTGAAAAGGAGGGAACAGACCTAGAAGAAAAGGTCAAGGAAGGGAGGGAATTGAGAGGTCTGGAAAAACCTCCTGCTCAGCTAGGCTGGGATCTGCATCCCTGGAGGTGTTCCAGGCCAGGCTGGACAGGGCTTGGAGCAACCTGGGATAGGGAAAATGTCCCTGCCCATGGCTGGGGGGTGGAATGAAATGATTTTTAAGGTCCCTCCCAACACAAACAATTCTGGGATTCTGGGACAGGATTCCTTCATTGGAAAAGGGATGGTGAGGCTGGACGTGATGGTTTATAATTTGTGAATTAATTACACACATCCCTGGACAGCAGATTGGAAGCAGTTATTGCCACAGGAGAGCTTGGATCCTGAAAGTAGATGTNTTACTTTTCCCTCAGCCAGATCATGCACTGCAAAAGAATTCTCTCTTTTCTCCCAAGTTTTGCATTTCAACCCCCCTGCCCTCACATTTTTGAGAAAATTTGCTCTGTTTGTTAATAATTCCCTGTGCTCATTTTGCTCTTAATTTTAATTTGATTTTAATTTTATAATTTTAATTTTTAAATTTTTTTAAAAATTAATTAATTGTAAAAAAATTATTTTCATCTCCCTGCTAGAAAAGTGGATTTTCTATTCCTTTGCCTGCTGGATGACAGAATCCTGCTTCCCAAGAGGCTGGGATCAGCTGGAGCCTGTGAGACTCTCAGGAACAACTTTGTGCCAGAGCAAAGATGATCATTTAGGGGCTGATTGGAGAAAGTGGAGACTGGAAACCAAAGTTAAATCAGGTCTCCTGGTACATTAATCAGCAGGGGTGTGTTTATTCCTTTTCACAGGCAATTTGTTGGCACAATTATTCATCTTTGCTCAGTTTGAAAAGCTGGAGGTGGGATAAATACCTGTTGTGCAACCAGAAATAGATGGCCAAGGCACAAAATTTGAAAAAACTCCCAGTTTCTAATTCCTTGGGAGTGTGTTGTGAAGAATANACAGGGCTTGGAGCAACCTGGGATAGGGAAAATGTCCCTGCCCATGGCTGGGGGGTGGAATGAAATGATTTTTAAGGTCCCTCCCAACACAAACAATTCTGGGATTCTGGGACAGGATTCCTTCATTGGAAAAGGGATGGTGAGGCTGGACGTGATGGTTTATAATTTGTGAATTAATTACACACATCCCTGGACAGCAGATTGGAAGCAGTTATTGCCACAGGAGAGCTTGGATCCTGAAAGTAGATGTGGGATGAAAAAGAAATTAGAAATATCCAGTGATGTGAAGCCCATTGGTGACCCTTCTTTGCATGCCCTGAGTGTCAAAATCCAATTTCTTGGTTTAAAGAGAGGTTGGAGTGAGAGAGACATCTCTTAGTCTGTCAGTCAGGTTCTCCTCTCTGCTAATAAATCCTTCCAAAATAGATACCTAAATGGAAAGGGTCAAAAAAAATAATGGATCTGGCCAATACCCAGCAGCAAAAATAGCTGAGGGGGCCCTCGGTGGAAAAATGTAATGCAAAGAGAATGGGTGCTAAAAATAAAGTAAAAATTAAATAAATTTCTGGGGAGGGGAGGGGAGGGGAGGGGAGGGNGAGACTGGAAACCAAAGTTAAATCAGGTCTCCTGGTACATTAATCAGCAGGGGTGTGTTTATTCCTTTTCACAGGCAATTTGTTGGCACAATTATTCATCTTTGCTCAGTTTGAAAAGCTGGAGGTGGGATAAATACCTGTTGTGCAACCAGAAATAGATGGCCAAGGCACAAAATTTGAAAAAACTCCCAGTTTCTAATTCCTTGGGAGTGTGTTGTGAAGAATAAAGCCCTGTCCAGCCTGGCCTTGGACATTTCCAGGGATCCAGGGGCAGGCACAGCTTCTCTGGGCACCCTGTGCCAGGGCTCAGCACCCTCACAGGGAAGAATTTCTTCCTAATATTCACCCTAAACCTGCCCTTTTTCAGCTTAATGCCATGTTCCCTCATCCTGTCGATATATCTACGCATATAAAAAGTTGTTCTCCCTCTTTTTAACAAGCTCCTCCAAAGAAAAGGTGAGAGCAAACACATGGAACTGTGCAGAACATGGAATTGTGCAGCTCACAGGAGCCTCCGAAGCCTCAAACCCCTTCCTATCTGAAATGCCACCTGTGATAAATACTTGCCTGGACTCCAGTGGTGGAGAATCCACATCCCCACATCCTAGCTGGGCAAGTGATTTGAGTAGTGGAATATCAGAACACTCATTATTGATTTCTGCATCACTTGTGTGGCGATTCAGCAGCTGCACTGAACACATGGAATTTTGGGTGGTCTGAGGAGCACCTGGGACCTGGGCCCATGAGTGCTTTGGCAAAGAGAGCACAGAGAGAGTGTTGGAAGGATAAATTCTACACATATTTATCTGTGTTTATGTGCAGATCTGAACAGACGTATCTATTAATACAAATAGATGAATATACACCTGTATAAAACCACATCTATACCCTGTCAACCCCTGTCCCCTGAAGCTTTAGGAAGCAGCATTTAAGCTTGAAACTCTGAAACAGCTGAGAAATGAGAGCCCCACAGCAATCAGGGTGAAATTGGATTTGCCCTATGAATCATCTGCTGAGGACTGCAGTAATAAACACACATAAAACAATGGCAATTTACTCACATATTAACAACTGTGCTGTCAGGGCAGCAAACCTTTTAAACCCACAAAATCACCTTGCTGTGAGAAAAACAGGGCTACCCAAGGGCGTTCCCTTTTCCCAAGGATGTGTGGAGAAATTCCAATTTCCAACTTGCAAATGAGGAAGAGCTTTTGGGATCCCTCGGCCTAAGTGAATTTTGGCTTTTTGTTCCTGTTGGTAAACCCTTCTCTGCTGGGTTTGGGGTTTTTGGGGGTCTTTTCTTGTGTTCCTCTCAGTTTTGTGAATTTCAAACACCTCCTGCAAACTTTGGGAGTGGAAGTCTCCATTGACGAGGAGAAAGACCACGGTGTTCCTCTCCTAATAATTCCAGCTGAAGCCTCCTGGTCATAGATGTGGTTAATATTTGGGACCTTCTCTTTCCAAAAACACTCTCCTGCCACAGCTGAACTCAAATTCCTGATCCATCCCTTGTTCTGCCAGGTTTTAAAGCAGTGCTGTGCCTCTCAGCAGTGCTGCTGCCACTTAAACATGGTCACATTTCAGTGAGATTTATCAATCATCTATAGACCTCAGGGATTTTTTTTTTTTTCATCCAGAAAGCAGCAGCTGTAGAGGAAAGAAGAGAAAAATTTCCAGCACAGGAGCTGGATCAGGCCTTGATTTTTTATGAAAATCCCAAATGCTTTCTTTTAGTGAGATCTTTAGCCACGGTGAGCTGGACTAAAATGGGCTGAGTCCCTCTTTGCCTCAGTCTTTTTGAAGGCAAAGGAGAGGAGTGAAGCAAGTCCAGCAACCTCCAAACTGTGTGAAATGTCCTGCTCGAGGCTGTATTATAAAAAGTTAAATTGGAGATCTGGGCACAATAAATGCCAGATAACGTTCTGAGAAAGTTCATAAAACCTATTTTTGATGCCTACACCCTTCCCTCAAACCCCAAGACATCTGTTACCCACCGGCATTGCACACAGGAAATCTTTAAATCTGGGCAAGTTTGGTTTATTGGACTCAACAGAACGCAACATTTTTGCTATAAACCTTTATTTTTCATGGCCTCCTGGGACCTCAGTGTCATTTGCACTCTCTGATTTATCCTTCCTGGCCTCTTGGCAGGACTCTGTGTCCTGGGATGTCTCAGGGGCTGTCCTGGGATGTCTCAGGGGCTGGGTGGCGTGGTGTCCATCCTGATCTGACTCTTGGGGATGAGTTCAACCACAGTAAATATCCTGTGTCCTCTTTTCCAAAGAGAAAAGGAGGGCTCAGACTTTGAGTTTCTCTCTGTCCCAGCCCAGGTCCCTCTGCCATGATCCTGAGCCAGTTTTGCACATCAGCTTTTCTGTCCTATTTCCTGATGTGTGCAGATGTCTTGGATAGCCTAGAACGGCTCAAATGGCATGAAATGCCCATGTTCAATCCAGAATTAATTTTTTTTTTTCTCTAATGGAATTTAAACATGTCTCATTCACAGACACCTCACTGGAATGGAGAGGTTTTAATCCATGAGCTGAATCCCACAGCAGGTACCAAAAAAACCCCCAAACCTACTTGTCAGTGACCTTAGTGTCACTCTGTGTGTTGTGAGTCTCCAGGGAGGGACCCTTAGAAGTCTGAAAGTGGAAAAAAAAATTGAAACCTTTGCCCAGGATGGCTGAATTTTCTTGGGAAACCTCTGGGGCATCTCCCAGTCCCAGCTAAAACCCCTGTCCTGCAAAAAGATTCTAAGTCTGTTTATTGAGGGGCTGGTTTTCATTTTCTGAGTGGCAAAAGAAATTTCCCAACAGGAACTGGCACACAGGGATGGCAAAATCTTTTGACCTTGATGATGTGATGCCCATTTGGGACTAAACTCGAGTTTTCCATTTTTTTTCCTCATTTTTGCCTAGGGGTAGGGAACTGCAGGGTGGGATTTTGGTATGGATGGGCTGCCAGTGTGCAGAGGGAAGGGACACAGAGAGGGCTGGACCTTCCCAGAGCCTTGGCTCATTCTGAGTCCCCTCTCTGAATTCTGAAATTCAGAAGGGATAGAGGGAAAAAAAAAAAAAGCCAACAGTGAAATATCCCTTGAAATATCCTCCCAGCTGACAGCAGTTGCTGCCTCAGGGATTTCTCAGCTCAGAGATTACATAAACGTTTCCAACTGCCCTTGATGGGTTTATCTGTCACCAAGGGCACCTAACTGCTGTTCTAACCCCTACAGACAGGTGCAATATCTCGTGGTGATGAGTTCCACCCTTCAAAAATGAGCCATGTGAAGAATTACCTCGCTCACTCGGTTCATTTTGATAATTGGGTTTGATGTCACTTAGTTCTTGTACCATGAGGGGCTGTGAACACTCATTCACTGCTTGTCTTCTCCCCAGCACTCCTGGTTTTACAGACCTGCATTCTCAGTCATCAGAGTGCCATTTGATTTAAATGTTCCTTGGATGGAAACTGTCCTGAAACTTTGGTCCATTCTAAGTCCATTCTATCCTTTTTGAACTGAATAATCCCAAAAGCAAACAGGAGTCAAATCACACATATTCAGAGGTGCAAAGATATTTTCAAGGTCATTCTCAATCTCTTCCAGTCTCCATTTCTTCCCCCAAATTCCCCAAAATAATTTTCACCTCTGACTGCTATCAAATATTGATCCAGTGTGTTCATTTTAGATCTCCTCTTGATTTTCCCTTTTGCCTTTCCCTTTCCAATCTCAGATATGCATCATATAGATGAGAATCCCAGAATGGTTTGGGTGGGAAAGGACCTTAAAGATCATCCCATTCCACCCCCTGCCATGGGCAGGGACACCTTCCACTGTCCCAGGTTGCTCCAAGGCCCATCCAGCCTGGCCTTGGACACTCCCAGGGATCCAGGGGCAGCCACAGCTTCAGCTTCTCTGGGCACCCTGTGCCAGGGCCTCCCAGCAAAGCCTGGGAAGAATTTTTTCCTATTATCTAATCTAAACCTGCTCTGTAGATGTGGCTGGTGCAATCCCTTCCTGCCTGTGTGTCACGAAACTGCGAGTGTCCTCTCCTGACTTGCTTTTATCATTAATTCTTCCAAGTGGGAAAGATTATCCCTGTGAAATTGCAAAAAAATGTCTTAGAGAAATAAGCAAGTGTGGATAAATTTCAGGCTTTTCTTCCTCCCTCCTTCATTCCCTATAACCCTTGTTTTAAAAATCAGACACAGCAACAATTTACAGCAATGTTTTAGACAGGTTTGTGCATGTATTTGGTACAAACAAACAAAAATATGTGCATTCTGTTTCATAGAGCTTACATCAATCTGGCAGAACCTGAAACACAAAACAGAAATACTCCGGCTAATAAATACATCTGGGGATGAAAAATAAAAATCTATACATAAAAAATTCCAATGTTCTGCTAAAGAAAATGTACACTTATATACACACTGTAAACAATAGTAATGCAACCCAGCTGCAGCCCAGCTCAGGCTGACAGGGACCTTCCTTCCCTCGTGGACTTGGGAGAGTCCAGTGACATAAAAACTCATTTTCCACCCCCAACTCTTGGTTCCTTGAAGCAGCAAGGTCTGAGAATGCAATTGTGACACGGAGCCAGTGCAATGAGGTGGGATCTGATGGATAACTGAGGTGCAGGTGCTTTGGGAAATGGCCTACCTGGAAAATTTGCTGGAACAGGGCCATTCCCTCAGCTGGTCACACCCTTGTGGATCCAGGGAAATCTGTGGGATCGGACTGAATTTACCTCCTGAAAGTCTGAGCCCCTTTTTCCAAACTTGGGAGAGCTTGGAAATTAGGGGATTCAAGGAGAAATGCTCAATTCCAGGCACTCAGGTCATATTTCATACAAGATTTTCCTTCCTCCCTGCCAGCAAAGACAGCCCTGTCTCCTCTAAATGAAGCTCTGCATGAGCAGCCTCAGAGTCCAGTCCTGGCACTGCTTCTGATGCAAGATGCCAAATGAAAGCAGGGTGAAAACCAAGTTTTTTCCTGAATGCAGCACAGCAGAGCTCAAGGCTTTCCTACAGCTCCTTCCAGGGCATCTCTTGGGGCCAGATCAAATACAGTGAGAAACCAAGCCAGAATTTGGGCATTCATGTGTGTGTGTGTCATGTGTGTGCTTAAACTGACTTTATTTTCTCCCTTGTAGGTCTGTAAAGACTTGGGATGGAGAAGCAGCAAACCTCCAGACTAGTCCTTCTTTACTTCTCAAAAAGCTGTCAAGGGGCTGGAGGCTGTAAATATAAATATTTCAATACTGGAAAAAAAAAAAGTATATTGAAAAGATCAGGGAGAAGTGTAAGCAGTCATACCAGCTCATTTATGGGAATGCACTGCTTGCCAGCATTTGCTAAATGTTCATTTCTAGAGGGATGTTTGCCCATTTGTAGGAGAATGCCTGGTATTTTGGGAATGACACATTTATATAAACACAGTGAAGTGTGTATGTCTGTCTGTCTGGTCATGGATGTCCTCTCCCTGGTCCCTTCTCTGCCACATCCCCAGTGCTTCCCATCAGGATCCCAAAAACACCCAGGAAACCAGTGGCAGCTGCAGTCTTCACACTACAAAATGACTTTTTGTGCCACCCCATCATCACTGTAAGGTCTCTCTTCCCTTCAGAGCCAAATAAACATGGGAAAAAAAAAGTATTTCCCCCCAGAAGCTCCCATGGGGTGTTAGGAAGTCCCCTGCTTTGGTAGGGCAGAGCTGGCAACCTCAGGCTGGTTTTGCAGAGCTGGAGGACATGCAGGTGGTTGTGAGTCCTAGTTCAGTGTAAGTGCTGGGATTTGCTGCTGGGAGGAAAATATCTGGACAAAATCTGCTGGTATTTGTGCAATAATTGGTCCAGTTTGTCCTGCATCAAGTAAAGGGTGTTGAGACAGGGCCAACTCCAGATATCTTGTCTCAATATGCACTGCACGAAAAAGTAAAAAAATAAAAAAATTCCAACTTCCCTCCTGTTCTGTTTTCCTTTAAAGCAAACCAGAACATCAGAAATAAAAGTGACATTCTCCTTGCTGGGCCTGGCAGCCTTTACTCTTCCTTTGGCAGCCACCCTTAGTGGGGTGAGCCAGATGTGCTGCAGGCACTTCCATTCAAGGCTCCTCATGGCTTCGAGGGGCACTGCTGATGTGGAGCAGTTTCCACCCAGGACACGTTCAGTGCCATGTTTCCACCCCTCAGGACTTCCCATTCCTGTTCTTTAGTTCCCTGGCTTGAGGCACTTCACCTCAGATCCCTCCTCTGCCTCCACCACCTACGTGTCTCCTGCTCATGGCTTAACCTGATGGTTGCTCCTTGGGGCTCATTATCTGAAATTTGGTTAAACTACTCTGAATTTTGAAACAACTGCCTGCAATCCATGGCCAAGCAGAGTTTGGGTGACCATTTCCTGAGCTGCCTGGTCAAGGTGGGCTTGCCATGGCTTCAGCTACTTGAGTTTCCTGGAGGAAGCTGTGGTACCCCCCCGAGGGGTGCTCACACTCTGGGACTGTGAGCAGGGAAAAAAAACCCACTTTAATTGTCATTACTTTTGACCCAACCAAGGCAATTTTTTGGCAGCCACCAGAAGTTTGATGTATCAAGCATGTGGGAAATCCCTTGGGAGAAGGATCATGAGTGTGACCCTGACTGGGGAGAAGATCCCTTCCCTTGAGTGAGCTCCCACTGCACCTCAGCTCCACCTCAGCTTGGACTCTACGGGCAGTAGAAATGCAAACTTCCCAACTCAGCCATCCCAGCTTTCCTGAGCCACAGCACAGGCTGGCTGGGGACCCGCATTGCAGAATCACAGAATCATTATGGTTGGAAAAGACCTCTTGGAGCATGGAATCCAACCATCAACCCAGCACCACCCATTCACCATTAAACCACCTCCTCCAGGGCCACATTCGCACGTCTTTTGAACTCTTCCAGGGATGGTGACTCCACCACTGCCCTGGGAAGCCTGGTCTAGTGCCTGACCACCCTCTGAGTGAAGAAATTCATCCTAATATCCAGCCTAAATGTTCCCTGGCACAACTTGAGGCTGTTTCCTGTTGTCCTGAGTGAAGCCCCTGGGATGCATTTTTATCCTGCGTTTTTTGAGAAAAACAACGAGAGGAAAGAAAGGGACAGGAAGGTTTGGGGATGACTGACACCAAAAGGAGCTGGTTTTTCTGTGTGTCACAGATGGATGTTCACTAAAGCAAGGTGGGTTGCAAGTGTTTCACTGCAGAGTGAAATGCGAAATGCTTCACAGGATGGAATTAGAGGAGAGAGACCTGCACACCCCCTGGCAGCAGTGCACACATCTGGAGTACTCCTCTGGCCTAAAACCAGGCGATGTGGAAGGGCCAAAGCTGTGGCCACTGCAGAGATGATGACTGAGAGCTGGGATCCCTCCACCTTGCTTGGGAATACCCAGGTCTGCTCTCCCTCCAAAGCCAAGGCCTCTTCTGGATGTCCTGTTCAGGACCTCCAAGCTCCCAGCCCATCCACATAAAGGATCAGCTGCCAGCTACTGCTTGGCAGTGTCCTTCCTGGGTGCTGCCTCTGGATGGAGACATGACCATATGTACTAAGGCAGGCTTGGCAACTTTTGGGATTCAATCTTTCCATTAGATTTCACTGTGGTGTTTTTAAGGCAAAGGAGACATCCTGGTTTTCCTTAATTGCACAGCTTCTTCCAAAGCCAAAGACAACCATCCACCAGAGGAGACAGCTCTTGCCCTAAGGTCATATCCACACCTTCTCCTCCTGCTGTGGCTTGTTAGAATGGGATATGCCATTGGCTCTAATTTGAGGAACCCATAATCCCACAGAAGGGGCACAGCTCCACGTGGGGAATGCTTGGACAACCTTTGGGCAACTGCATTTAATACCTGATCGCTGCTTCCAGCCTGCCTGACAGACCCACAGGTGGTATCCCTCCACGTTTCTTCTGGATACCTCTAAAGAAACCATCGGCAGCTGCCCCAGAGGCTTCAAATATCTGTTTCTCTCAGCCCACAGCAGTCTGTTAAGTCATGGGTTTGGTAGTCAATGGTTTCTGTGAAATCATGAGGGATCCCAATCGAGACAGACTCCACCTCTGTCTTGTAGGTGGCTGTGGCCCCCCCTTTGCTGGAGCCACCCCGGATTTTGTTAGAAAGGCTGTTCATCTTCTCCTTCAGCTGTGTGGACGCTGGTTTCTGGAAAGGCGTCAGCATCTTCCAGCCCTTGAAGCTGAGCGTTCGCCTCTTACTGCCTCTCTCCTGGAAGGAGGAGTTAAATATGAAGGAGCTGTTCAGGGTGTTAATCCTGGGCCGTAGGTCTGTCTCTGAGTCCTGCACTGAGCTGTTGATGGAGGCTCCTCTCCAGTGGTGGTCGTAGACCCTCCAGATGGGTCGGCGCCGCCGGCGGCACTGGCACTTGAGCAGCCGGATGAACGCGCGCTTGAACTCCTTGCTGGAGCACGGGTAGATGATGGGGTTCACGCAGCTGTTGAAGTATCCCAGCCAGAAGATGATCTTGAAGACGATTTCCGAGGGCTTCAGGGATGGGAAGAAAGAACCTTGGGAGAGATTGAAAGGAATATCGTTAGAGGAAGTGGAAGGATGTGGCAGAGCAAGGTGATAAGGTGCTGTATGTTGACAAGGAGTGAGTTTTCTTGGGAAGTTATAGCCAGGCTTTGCATTTAATATGAAAGACATTAAAATAGAAATATTTTTAAAGTAAATTTTGGAGAAAGGTAGAATTTCTGAGGTAGACTAAACTCAGGTATCAGCCTGGACAGGATGAATGTGGGCAACTGGCTGGACAGATTCCTTTAGCTAAACTACAGGATGGTATTTATGCATAAATGCTGTGCTGAGGTCTGTGCAGGAGGTGTAATTTATATTGTTACTTTGCTGCAACTAAACAAAGAAAGACATGGTCGTGTTTGGAATACCCAGGTCTGCTCTCCCTCCAAAGCCAAGGCCTCTTCTGGATGTCCTGTTCAGGACGTCCAAGCTCCCAACCCATCCACATAAAGGAAAAACAGTTGGAAACAGTTCTCTGAGCTTCCTGGAGGATGGTTTTTCTCCAGCAAACAGCCCAGGGAAATTTTATGTACTGTCAGTCACCAATCTGGTGGTCAATCCAGTCTGGAAGAGGGGAGATGTGCCGAAAGGCTGACAGTGTGGTGGTGGTGAGACCCTGGAACGTGTTTTCTCACACAGATTGCATCTCCTCACCCTTGGAACTGTCCAAGGTCAGGTTGGATGGGGTTTGGAGCAACCTGGCCTAATGGAATGTGACTTTCAGGTAATTTACTGCCTCCAGACTAATAGATTTCAGCATAAAAGTATGGCCACAGCCCTGTCACCTGCACTGAGAGAAGAGCAACACCCCTTCACCTCCTCCTCTCATATATTTTGGGTCATCAGTGCCACTCACCCTCTGTTCAGATTCTGTGGTGATGCTAAGGGGGGCTGTTAAAGTGGGCTCAGATCATATCCACAGCCCCAAAGCTTGTCCTTGATGCTGGAAAACACTTCTGTCCACCCTATCCCTCCTTAGGTTTTTGCGGAGTTTCCCAGTGTTTTTCTCTGTGAAAAAACTGGAGATACATTTTTTTTGAGCCAGAAGATGTCAGTGTTGCTCCCACATGGCCTCAGAACAGCATTCCCCACTTGGATCTGAAATAACTTTCTGACTCAGCCTTAATTTCTTTTAATTTTAGNCCTGCCATGGGCAGAGACACCTTCCACTGTCCCAGGCTGCTCCCAGCCCTGTCCAGCCTGGCCTTGGACACTTCCAGGGATCCAGGGGCAGCCACAGCTTCTCTGGGCACCCTGTGCCAGGGCCTCACCACCCTCACAGGGAACAATTCCTGCCCAATATCCCATCCATCCCTGCCCTCTGTCAGTCTGAAGCCATTCCCTGTGTCCTGTCACTCCATGCCCTCAGTCTCTCTTCACCTTCCCTATCAGCTCCCTTAACACAGGGCTCAGTTCTGTAGAGGCAGTGACCCCACCTTGGTTGTTTCAGATAAAAGGACTTTATTCTCTTGGGGACAGTGCTGAGATTTCCAGGTTGGCTCTGGGCTGCTGGAATCACCAGTTTTGATTTTAAGCCCACCAGAAACACCTCCCTGAGTGACAGCCAGGAGCTTTGAACCACCCCAGTGGTGCTGGGGCCATCTCCCTTTGCCTTCCATACAACATCTCCAGTCTTCATCCCACCATGGCTTTGACCATCCCCCTTTTTCACAATGCCCCCAGCCCACCCCCCTGGACCTACAGGAACCATGGATGTGTCAGGAAATGGGACCTAGGAAGGTGAAGGACTTCACTGAACATGCAATCCTGCTTATTGCCTTGTCAGGGAGAGGTTTCCTGCCTCAGTTTCCCCACAGAGAAAGGGTTAATTACCAGGAACTCTTCACAGCGTTGCTGTGAACCCTGTTTGCAGCATGCTCTGGGTTCTCAGAGGAGCTGCAGCTCTGTGGAGCATTTTTTTTTGCTTCAAGAGAGAGGAAAAGAAAACAAAAAACTATGGTAACGAAGCAAATAAAAGAAGGGTCTCTTTTTAAATTCAACTGGTAATTACTGCTTGAGCCAGGCTACTTAAGAGATTGGTGCTTGCCTAAACAGCCTGATGGTTGCTAAAATAATAACTTCTATCTGGTGTTTAGCAGTTCAGGGCACAATGAAGTTTCTGTACTGTGTGCTTTGTCTTTTGCATCCAGATAGAAAACGCAAATTGAAAAGGAAAAGAAGCTATGAATTCTCTGAATTTCAACTCTGGCTGGTTTTCACCCAGCGAGAACCTTGTGTACATATGAAGACAAGGGGCCCATTAGCATCCTCATTACCATGCAAATAAGCGTGCCCCCTGGAAGGGACGTGTCCTGAGTGCAGCCACAGTTTCCTCATTTCCTCGCCCTGGGATGAACAGAACTGGGCAGGGAATCCCCAGAACAGCTCCTCTGCACATGCTGGAGCATCAGAATCTTCTGATGGGCACTGGGAGGCTGAACATATGAGGATTTGAGGTTTTTTTAAAGGGAATGAGTAAAAAATCAAAGAAATCAGCTCTTGTTTTCTTATACTCGAATATGCAACAACACTTTGAGGGGTTTGGGGCTGGGCTTTGTAACATTTTCTATATAAATAAGTGAAAGCCAGTACTGAGTGACGGACACCTGAAGAGTGGAAACACAGAAGGATGTGTCCAAGGTCCAGAAATGTGAGTAAAAGATCAGGACTAGCAACACAGAGTGAAGCACCAGCACTTCAGTCTGTTATCTCAGTGTAAGAACAATTTTTTTGTGATCTAGCCCCAAAAGCATCAGGGCCAGTACAGGGCAACATCAAAGAAGAGGAAACATGATTTCTGTAGGATCTGTCACAATCCAACAGGAAACCTGGTCTTGTTTAAAGAGGAGCTTTTGCTCAAAATCAGCCCTCTGGGCACCTCTCCTGGGCATCCAGCTCAACACCTCAAGGGATGAGGGAGGAGGAAGGGGATGGTGACACCCACCTTAGGGACAACCATCAGGATTTATAATAATAATGCTGGGGTCTTAGTCCATTTGGGGACTTTATTCCTTCCATCACTTTATAAAAAGTTTATCCCACATCTTGCAAGATCTGAATCTGACAGAGCTGGGTCAGGGCAAGGGCTGTATGTCCTGTTGTAACCCTGAATAATTATCTTCAGGACCACAGAGAAATTAAGAAAGCTGCAGGTGAGCTCAGGAAAAGCCTGCTTGCAGCTTGCAAAGTGACTGAAGTTACAGACTAAACGTGATCTGAAGATTGAACTTCAGTTTTTTGGTGATGCAGAAGCCGAGCCAATAAAGTATGTGCTCATACAATTTTTTAATTTGTTTTTTTTTTTTACTGTTACTTGTTAATGTCACCATGCTCATATTTGGGGAAAACCAGGCAGGTAGAAATCTCTGGAGCCATGGGCATACTTCCCAACACTGTGACGCTCTGTGGTGGGTGGCAGTGGATGCAATCTGCCCTCCATGCATCCAAACACATATCCCAATTTTTTTTAGGTTGTTTGAGCTAACACAATCTCATGATCTCTCCTCGCCTGCCCTTCTCCACCCTGCCCTCCCCATGACTCACTGGAAGGTGATATCACTTGGATTGTTCAGAGCTGCTGGTCCCAGTGTTCAGCGCTCAAAAAAAGAAAGCAAAACAAGAGAAAAAAAAAAAAAAGACAAATGCACCAATGCAAATGGAGCCAGTCCAATCTAAATTCTGGCCCTGGCTCCCAGTGTACAGCCAGAATTCATGAGCAGGCTTAGTTGGCAAGGGCATCTTTGTTGTAAAAGGTCCCTGCCTTGCAGCATGTCCTGAATTGTCCATGGAGCAGGAATGCTGCAGACATGGGAGCAGATGGGAAGAGCAAAGGGACAAAGTCATGTCCCAGTGCTGCCCCAACCTGGAAATGCAAGGAGCAGCAGGACTGGTCAACACTGATAAAGGTGTTGCTGTTGCTTGGTGTGGGCTTTGTATCAGGAATGGGCTTGCAAAAAAATAGCTTTTGGAGAGCTGGGCCTTACAGGTGTCATCACAGGAGAGGGAAGGTGAAACCTTCCACAGGAGGTGGCAGGTGAACAGCTAAGAAGAGGACATGGTTCATCTCACAGCAGGTTGCTCAGTTGTGGGTGTCCCTGCAAGCAGGAGGTAAAAATTGATTGCCAAAACTCATGGAAAAATAAAATAAAATAAAAAAATTACCAATGTGTGAACCACTCTGTTTCTGAGCTAGGAAGCTCCAGAAATCCATCTGTAGGATTAGGACTGTGGTGAGGACAGGTGCCATTACCTGAGCTTCCCCTAGATCTGGCCTCAAAGGTTCAGGAGGAGATTGAGGAGTGCCTTGGGAGGTATCAGGGCAGCAAGTCAGAAGAATTGCAGCTGGTAGAGAAAAAGCCCTGGCACAGGAGGTACCACAGCTGCTCACTGTGGGTCCTCCTGGCCCAAGGAAGTCAGAGAATCATGGAATGGTTTGGGTTGGGAGGGATCATAAAGCCCATTTCATTCCACACCTCCCACTGTGCCAGGTTGCTCCAAGCCCTGTCCAGCCTGGCCTTGGACACTTCCAGGGATCCAGGGGCAGCCACAGCTTCTCTGGGCACCCTGTGCCAGGGCCTCACCACCCTCACACTCAAAAACCTTTTCCTTGTATCCAACCTAAATTCACCCTCACTCTCTTCCTTCTTTTTTTTTTCTGACTCTCACAAAGTAAATTAATTAAATCTGCTCCAAAATAATAATGAGATGCCCCTTTCTGCTCAATACCCAGCTTGCATCTCTCCTTGCCAGCTCCTTCCTAGGCCCCCATGATGCACAACCTCCCTGATGCAGGTGCCAAGCTGTGGGAGCACAGGCTGGATTTTTCAGCAAGGATTTCTCCCAGCGTGTGGGACTCAGATTCTCACTGGTCTTTCCTGACCTTCTCCTCCATTCTCTATTAGCCACCTCCACTGGGTATTTGTAGGCATATCAGGGTCCCTAGAGGGTTAACACCTCCTTGGTGTGTCTTGGAGTGATCAGGGAGTTCACTGCCCTGCTAGGATGGATCCAAGAGCTGCTTGGCCTGGGGAGGAGGACAGCATGTTCACAGCCACTCAAGCATTTTCCCTGGAGGACGATGGCATTGGGATATCGGGTGGAATTCCTCAGGCCTGTCAGCCCTCCAGCCAACCCCATAAACAATGTCACAGATAAGCAGCAGCTTCCCAGTGAAAACCCCAATGAGCTGCCTGCCTGTCTCCCTGCTGCCTGTGTGTCCAACTTGTGCATCCTGGTGTGGCCCAAAGAGAAGCAGGGAGAAGCCACCACTCCCCTGACCACTGCTGACCTTCTAGGCAGTGTTTTGTCCCAGGTCATGGTTGGAGAGGTGCTCCTGGAGAGCCCCTGGCCATGCCAGACCTGGTGTGTGGATCCTGGTGGGGAGGCAGGGAAGCTTTAGGTGTGATGGGGATCGGGGAAACATTTGTCTGCCAGATTGCAAAGGGAGGAGAAACCAGTCAAGGGCTCTGAAAAACACCAACACTCTCAACCATGAGCTCAAATTTGAGGTCTGGGTGTGGTTTGTGTGTCAGCAAGAGGAGGATAATGAATCAGAGCCTTGCTCTGGTCATTCACTGTCAAATTCATGGCCCCCAGACCTGTCTCCCAACATTTAGGAGTATGGTCCTAGTGATGTCCCCAAAACTTTTCTCTAAGGTGCTGCACATCAGTAGGACTTTGACCAAAATTGCCCTTTATTCCACTCAAATATTGGAGATCTCAGAGTAATCCTGGGAATTTGGACCACTGGTGGGAGTAATTGATATGAAGATGTTTATGAGGCATCAAATTTCCTGAAAATTGTGGTTCTTGTGTGAATCACCTGAGTTCAGGCACCTGAGCAGGTCCTGGGGCTCCTCTTACAGTCACTGGCTTAGAGGGCAGATTTTGTGGTGAGAATGGAGTGATCCATCTCCTCCTGAGTGTAAGTCACTGTGCAGATGGATCACAGCAGTTTCAGATGACTGGACTCAGACTCCTGGCTCATGGGCAACCACACCACAGGAATCCAAGGTTATTCCTGGTGGATTTCACCCTCCATGTCATGATCATCTGGTGGTCTGATGCTCTCTGAGAAGTCGCCAAAGCTTCCCATGCACCAGTTTCTCCCCTGTGTGGGACAGAACTTTGATCACAGGAAGAATTTCAGCAGTGGGAGGTGAAGTGAAAAGCCACACAGGTTCCTGTACGCTGTTCCCTGATAGAAATGTCACAAGTAATTTCAACAATTGTGAATACTGCTAATTTGCTTAGCGTGGTTCAGCCTGACCCCTCCAGATGAATTTGGTCCAGGGGACAAACCCATCCTCAAAAGAACATAAGGAATTGGCTTTGCAGCCCCCCAGCATTGCCCCAGCAGACTCTGCTCCCTTAACCACCTCCAGATGCCCTGGTGCCACATCACAGGGCAGGGAATGCAAAGCTTCTGCTCCACACTGCAGCTCCAGGCTGGTGGGCTGCCACACAGCACCCCCTGCTCTGCCAGAGATCCTGAACTTCACAAGACAGGAATTATGCTGGAGGACCACGGGGGCACTGCATGGGGCACAAGACAGGCTTTGGGCAAGATCCTGTGAAGTATTTACTCTGCTCTTCTCTGCTCTACAGCTCTTGCTCCAGGGGCTTGGGATCATAAACTGGTTTTTTTTCCCTTTTTTTCTTTTTTTTTGATAGTATAGCTGCTCTTAGTTAGTTTGATTCCTGACCAAGGTATAGCTAAACTTTGTAATTTGCTGAATATTATTGGGAACGTGGTTTTTTATATGAGGTGAGGGGGACTTAGAGATTTAAAATATAGTAATATATATGAAATAAAGTAGAAGTTTTAGAGCAGAAACCAGTTATTCTTCTTTACGTTCTTCTTCCTTCTTCTTCATAAATTTAAGTAATATTTTGTAATTACACAAGAAAGTCCACGTTGCAGACTTCAAGTAGTTATTAAGTTAAAAGTAAAAATAATTTATGTGTCATTTCTTAATTAAATAGTTTAACCTTTAAAGACCTTATAACAAAAAATAGTTAACCATTTTGTACCTTGTTAATAAAAGACTAGAGAAGTCGCTGCTGTGAAACTATAACATAGATAAGAAATAATAAACACCTAAGTCTAAACACAAACTATCATCTCAAGTACATTGAATCCCAGCCTCAACAAAAGTAAAAAAAAAGAAACCAAAAAGGTTTCTTTCAACAAGGGGGTACAAAGAAGGTTCAATCATACAATCAGGGAATGGTTTGGGTTGGAAGGGACCTGAAAAATCATTTAAGTTCCACCCCCTGCAGAGACACCTTCCACCAGCCCAGGGTGCTCCAAGCCCTGTCCAACCTGGCCTTGGACTCTTCCAGGGATCCAGGGGCAGCCACAGCTTCTCTGGGCACCCTGTGCCAGGGCTCAGCATCCTCACGGGGAAGAATTTATTTTAATACCCAATTTAAACCTACTCTCTTTCAATGGAATCCATCTCCCTATTCCTGTCACTCCATGATTTTGTAAATAGTGTCTCTCCATCTTTCTTGTATGCTCCCTTCAGGTGCTGGAAGGCCACAGTTAGGTCACTCCAAAGCCTTCTCTTTTCCAGGCTAAACAATCCAAATCCTCTTATATACCATCTTTCTTGGGAGGGCACTGACCCTTCACCTGGGGGCTCACAGGTGAAATCATCCTCAGCAAATCCCCAGAATGTCATTTCATCCATTGCATCCTCCTTCCAAAGACCTGGATGTCCCATGCACAAAACCTTCTTGCCCTGCAAGGAATACACCACATTCCATCTTTCATGAGGGATCTCTAAAGAAGAAATTCATGTTTTAAACAAAGGAATAACACAGAAATTGTGGCCTGGTACTGAAGAGGGGTTGATACCAAGGTTTGTACAGAGAAACTGTACCTGCACCAGAGTGGATACCACCAAAAGAAGCCCTGAGTGGTGCATCTTTTTTGACTGGATTTCTCCAAGGTTTTCCATATGGTTTTCCACAGTCTCCTGGAGAAACAGATGCACTTTGGTCTGGAAGAGTGGTCTATGCAGTGGGTGGGGAACTGGCTGACAGGGCACACCCAGGGAGAGGTGGCAGAAAGCTTCTTCCCAAAGAGGCAGCCTGTCACCAGTGGGATCGATACCGCTCCCAACGCTGTTTAACATCTCCTAAGTGACCTGAATGATGGGATCAGGTGTATCCTGGTGAATTTTCCTGATGATATTGATGCCTTGTGAAGGCTGACCTACAATGGAGACTAGATGGAGTTAAAGAATAAAGCAGGGATTTATTAAAAGGCCTCAATGGATGCACCTTGGGCAGCACAAGAGCCCAGCCAGGGCTGCACCCAAGATGAACCAAAATGGTCCCAAAATGCACGAGCGCTCCCGGGGTCTCTCCCTGTGATCAGCTCTGCTCCATGTGCAGATTGCAGTTCATTGTCCAATTCCAGCTTTAGCCCATGCACTCCCATCCTGCTTGTTTTTCTCTCTCCAGCCCACACTGTTTGTGCTCTTGGGCTGAGATTTGGATCATTTGTCCTTGGTGCCCAGCTGGAGCAGGAATTGTTTTGTCTCCCTGCTCTGTGCAGAGAGCTCACCATGCCCTCATGTGAACCCAGACCCACACACTAAAGCAGCACAGAATCTGAAAAATAGAAAAGCTAAACCTGAGGCATCAATACCAAACAGAATGAGGAAATGGACACTTGAGGAGCGGGGGCCACCCTGAAAGAAGACCTGCATCAACATGAGCACCACCAGCAGAGATGAAAAAGGAATTGTGCCACTCTACTCAATGTGTTCAGTTTTGGTCCCCATCAGGCAAAAGAGATGTGGGCAGGCTGGAGAGGGTCCAGAGAGTGGCCAGGAAGATGATCCAAGCACTGGGAAGCTGCCATGTGAGGAAAAACGGAGAGAACTGAGCTTGCTAAGTTCTTGAGAAAAGAAGGCTGAGGGGGAGGTTTTATCACAGTGTAGCTACAAAGAAATCGTGAATCCCTTTTTACAAGGATTCACCTGGAAAAGATGAGGGGTTATGGGTACAAGTTATTCCTGGGGATATTCCTATTGCACACAATTTTTTACCATGACAACCGTCAGCCATCAGAATAATTTACCCAGGGAAGTGGTGGATTCCACTTTTAAGATTCAGCTGGACATGATGCTGGACCAACCATCTTGTGCAGATTGTGCTTTTGCCAAGAAAAGTTGGACCAGATGGTCCTTCAGGTCCCTTCTAACCTGATATTCTGTGATTTCATGAGTTTTCCCTGCTTCTTGATTTTTAACAGGAGCTCTGTGGACTCTACCCAGGCAGGACTAGGCAGAGGGAAGGGAGAGAAATTCTGCAACCAGACCTGGGCTTGGATACTGCAAACCAAACTATGTAATAAATCTTCTCAATGGTTAAGGCAATGCTTTCATGACAGAGTCACAGAATGGTTTGGGTTGGAAAGGACCTTGAGGACCATCTAATTCCAACCCATACCCTCAAATCATGCTGCCCATTAACTCACTTCAACACTGCCCTGGAAAAGCCTTTTTGGCTGCTTGTTTCATCCTCCAAGAAGAAGGCCTGGGCAGCAGATTCAGGACACAGATAGTGCTGAATAAAATGTGGTCAACAGGAAGATGGACTTTGAAATTAATCACAAAATTAAAAGGAAGATGAAGATGTAGGCGTTTGACATCTGACTTTTAGTACAGACTCCCTTAAAGGTAATATTTTTTCAGTGTTCCTTATGCTTGGGAAAGATATATGTGTCTCCAACTCCCTGCTCTTGATTCACAAATAATAGCCTGACTCCAGCCCCAGAGGGGAGCTTAAAACAAATCTTAGAATCATGATACTCAGCAAAAGGACATAAATAAAATTAGTGAAAAAAAAAAAGACAAGACTGATCAGTCTGTCAAATCCAAAGGGAGATACCAGGAAGGTTCTTATTTACCAGATGCAAATGAAGAAAAATAAAAAAGAGTCTCCTGAGAGAAGGAAAAAGTCAGGGCAACCGAGCTGCATGTCAAGAGCTCTTGTCCTGCTGTCTGAGCAGGAAGGAGGCTGGGATCCATGTGCTGATGTTGGATTGAGCATGGCTGAGATCCATGCTGGGATGGCTCACCAGAGGAAACACGCTCGGGGCAGCCTTTAAAAAGAAAATTTCCATCTGGCTCGGGATCTGAACGAACACAATGGCCTTGTGGGGTTGCTAAGCTCCCTCCAGGGCAGTGCAGAGCTTGCTCAGAGAGGAGCATTCCCGGGGCTCTCCGTTCTCCAAACTGGAGCATCCTGAGCTCGTGCTGTGCCCAAGCCTGGGAATCTCTTCCCTGAGCACACCGTGGGGAAGCACAGCCAGGATCACCTGCTTGGGGAAAGGAAACATTTACAGACAAGCTGACTTGCTACCATCTCAGCAGGAATAAGCCATAGGTTGAGTGTCTCATGGGCAAAAATCCAACAACAGGCATTGATTTTACAGGGGCAGTGGTAAGATGAGGGGAAATGTTCTTGAAATGAAAGAGGAGGGATTTAGATGAGTTACTAGGAAGAAATTATTTGCTCAGAAGGTGGGGAGGCCCCTGAACCACTTGCTCAGAGAAGCTGTGGCTGCTCCTTCCCTGGAAGTGTCCAAGGCCAGGTTGGACAGGGCTCAGAGCAAACTGGGATAGTGGAAAGTGTCCCTGCCCACGGCCAGGACTAGAATGAGATCTTTAAGGTCCCTTCCAACCCAACCCATTCCATGATTATATGACAAACTGTTAATTCTCAAATTGTTTTGCTGGCTGGCTCCCTTATACTCTAGTTTTCCATGAATCATTTACCAGGCCTTCATGGACTGTCAAGATCTGGAGAGCACAGTTTTGGAACTACAGTTCCAGACTACTCCTTGCATTTATTGACAGTGGCACTTTGTGGTGAGCCCTCGAGTTGCCTTCTGCTGTTCAACTTCTTTTAACACCTTCCTTAAACGTCCCTTTGCAAAGAACTGTTGTTCTTTGGTGGCTTCTGCAAACACAAGTCTGGCTTCCACTCCCCTCCAAGATTAAATGTCCCTTTTTATCAAGCTGACTCCTCCACTCTGCTCAGAAACATTGAGAATGTGTATTTTTTTTCCCAAATGAAAAGGTAAGCTTGGGAAATCCTGTGGAAAAGGAATGGAGGGGAATGATTCTCAAGCAAGCCATCCAAGTCTTGGAAAAACCACTATGTTTGCTGGGTTGGGGCCCAAGACTACTCCTTGTTTTTCCAACTCAGAAGTTCTTTTCTCTGCACTTGGTTTTCTAAGAATGTGAACTCACCCGCCCCGTCCTGTTTACAAGCTCGTAAATATGTAGATCAGATTTGGCTGCAGGATAGACCTTGGAAGAGCTGAATCCTGCTGGGAACACATGGCATTTTATGTACAGCAAGGCCAGATCTGTGCTGCACAGAGGAAAAAGGCAATTTTTCATTGGGACCAACCCAGCTCAGGGAAAAAAAATTGTACCCAGCGCAAAACGCGCAAATCCTGACTTCAGTTTGAAGCTCAGGGTGAGCAGAACTCACTGGGGTGGCTGCTGAGTGTGGCCAGCACCCCAACACAGGTGACAGCACTGGTCTGGAAGGACCCTACAGTGAGCCACTGTGGTGGCTGATGGCTGGGAATGCTGGGGAAAGCGTTGGGAAAACACGACATCGAGAGGAAGTGTGGGAGCTTCCTCGGCACATTTCCACCGTGCCAGCCCCGAGGGCTTTTCTGTTTGTACCAGAACTGGGCAGACAGGACGTCACTGGCCGTGGAGCCTGGCACTGCAGCCCATGTCCCCTCCCAACACTGCCAGCTCTGATGGATGCTGGACAGCATCCTCCAGAGAGCCGCACCGTGGCGTCACGGAGGAAAGGGTGGGGGGAAGAAAATGATGGGGGAGGTGGGTATTTGCAGCTCTGACGAAAAATTGTGGCTGGTTTTGCAGGCTTAGGAGGGGTTATTCAAGACCAGCCAGCCAGCTTCTTATTTCTTTTCAGGCTTGGAGGGGAAAATCCTCCAACGCCTGCCCTGTTTCCGCACTCGGCTCCAAGGCACAGCCCTTTTGGCTTTAGCTTGCATGGAAAAATCCACGTTTCTCATTGCTCAGTTTCTCTTTCTTGATGTTTTTTTCCTGTGATAAGAAGGGAAACTTAAAACCCCAAACCATATTTCCGTCTTTTGCCCCAACCTGGAAATATTCAGGGAGATAGCAAAGAGTTGGTCTGTCTCTCCCCAGCCCTGAAAGACATTTTCCAGCTGATATGGAGCTCTAAACACATTGCACTTCAAAAAGAGACATTTTCCCCCCTCTCTCAGAAAACAATGGGTCAGTGCAACTGAGCTCCAAAAATATATCAGGAGTGGTGAGATAACAACATCCTCATCACTCCCAACAGTTCCTGAAGCCCTTAACTTGAAGGGATAAATTCTTCTGTTAAATGCTGCACTGGTTGCCTGTGAAGGACCCCTCTGATTTGGTCCTTTCCCTCATCTCCACAGGGAAGGTCACGTCTGTCTGATGTGACCACAGAATCGTGGAATGGTTTGGGTTTGAAGGGATCTTAAAGATCATCTCATTCCAACCCCCTGTTGTGGGCAGGGATGGCACCACTAGAGCAGGTTACTCTTCTCTGGTTATTCAGCAGTGATGCACTTAAGCCATGTATTTTGACACAAGAGGCAAAAATTGGCTGCCTGGTTGTCTTTTCCATAGAGCTGAGCCTGGGACAAGCACAGAGATGATGCTGGGAAGGACCAAGAAACGTGGGAGCAGATGAACCATTACCTCACAGTGGTTTTGTACAAGCTTTACAGCCACAGGGAGTTTTAAGGAGGTATTTCAGGAGAGGGAATGCAAAAACCATGCTGCATTTGCCTGGTTTAAATGCCTGCACAGGGCAGTGGGATCTCTGCTGAGGAGAGAAGAGTGTCTCAAAGTGTCTCATTATGATAATGAGGCTCTCCACTGAAATGCTTCCTGCTCCATTCAGCCCTATCCCTATTTATTTTTTAATTTCTGAACCTGAAGGGAAAGGATGAAATTTGCATTCCATTTTTGTGGCACTTTGAGTACTGCCCATGAGATTCTGTCTGCCTCTCTTCCACCTTTTCCTTGGATAAACTTAAGTCTCTTTGCTCCCATGCTCCTCACTCACTGCTCAGAAATATCAGACATGGCACATGGGGTACTCTCCCTGCCTTGATATGGCCTTCATTCCTAATTAGCTCTTGGATATTAAAATTTTGCATGTTTACTTCTCATTCCAGGCAAGTGACTCTAGGTAGGCTTTCAAACTCTCCTTGAGAAAGTGCTGCTTTTGTGGACAGCCCTTATCAAGCAATGAATCATCCCAGGAAATTATTATCCTCTCTTTTTTCCATCATCACCAACTAGTTCCTGACTTGTCCCCTCCCTCTTCGGTCACTTTGATGTGTTCTTATTTCAAGGGAACAAAAACCCCATGCCATATATGACTGGCTCTGCTTGTGCACTTCCACCAGCAGTGCTGTCTACAATCTGGGGGATCCTGGGGGACACTGGGGGGGTCCCAGTCGGTCCCCAGGGTGTCTTGGTCAGAAGATCTTTGAGCAGAGCTGTTCAGTCCCCTCTTTGTGTGATGAATTTAAGGCTGGGTTAGGAGACTCTATTCTTGCTGTGAGGCAGGACTGAGCTTGCCTTCAATGCAGATCCCCTACAAATTTCCTCCAGATATCCAAAAAAAGAGCAAATTCCCTGGCAACTGAAGCAATCTGGCTCAGCCAACACCACTGACCTGCTTCTTTGATATTATCAACCTGTTCGTAATTAAATATTCTGTACTACTGTGTGAAGCTGAGCCGTGTGATGATCCCTAAAATAAAGGTTGTGGCATAGATTTTAGAGGTTGTTACACACTGAACTCTGACTAAACTCATGGGCATTAAGCATGAAAATATCTTCTGAACATGAGAGCTCCCAGCATCAACCCCAGCACTGTGTATATGAGCAATAATGTCAGTTCTGGGTCAGTATTTGTGCTCACCCTGAGCAGTAGCACGTGCGAATATTTTGGTTAAATTATTCATTGGAGGAATGTTTTTTCCTTCCAGGAACAAGTGGATGACTTGCTCTTACAGTCACCTCCCTCACAGAATGGCTGTCAGGGCTGTTGGCAAAAAAGACAGGTGTGATTCACCTAGGAGCAACATGTCACAGAGAATTTATAATAATAACTCACGCTCAGATCATAAAATGCCAAGAATGGGAGCAGGTGAACCAGACCAAGAAAGACTGAAAAATAGAGGTTACTCATATGGAAAATCACATCCCTTTTCTGTGCCCACAGAGCAGAAGAGGAGCCAAGGAAACTGAAAATGCTCTAAGGAGCTCTACAAAGCAATACAAAGGTCTGGGAAACTCGACTCAGACCATGAGATTAAAGGGTTTTGATGTATTTGCATTACCCAGGAGAAACTGAAGTGATTTGCTCACACTTCATGGTGAAATACAGAAGAAGCTGTTTCTGACAGCAAACATATCTTTAATCTAGCCAAGAATGGTAGAAAAATTAAATGGCTTGAAGTTCTAGCTAGATAAATTTACTCTGGGAAGAAAGCAGCCATTTGTAATAGCAGGAATATAAAACAACTGGGAAAAACATAATTGGAGGCAGGGATTCTCCATTATTTGCAGTCCTGAGTTAATGCTGAGTGTCTCTTCAGGGAGAAAACTTATCTTTGAGTTATGGGGGAGCTGAAAAAAATATTGAATGAGGTGCTTAGGGCTGCAGGTGTCTGTGAATCACTGCAGACAGTCAGAGCAGTCCCTCCAAACCTTGGAACTCCATCCCAAAACGTGGTGGGTCTTGAATATAAAAGAGTTGTAAAAATTGTCTTGACACAGAGAACTTCAGACATGATAAGGGCAAGAACTATTTGAGAAACTGCTTGTCTGCTCCAGAAATTGCTTTAATTAGGAACAGCAGTGACCTTTATTCCCTGCTGTAAGATCTTTCCCTGTGTTCCACACGTGTGCTGTGATGTCTGCATTTCTGTGCATTTCATTGCACTTGGAGGCACTGACAGTGAGCCAAGCATCTGTGTCAGGGGCTTTAATTTGAGCATAATGAAGGTTTTGCTTCTTGGGGGATCATGTCAGCATTTAATTAATTAGAATGAACTACACTGTTGATATTTGAGAGCAGCGCTCTCACGTCCAGACTTAATATCCTTTGGTGCACCAATAATTACCCAGAGCAAACAAAGCTGGGAAGAAACAAGCACTGCAGAGGCCTTTCTGGGCCCTTCCTCACAAAGAAAGCTGCTGCCACTCGCTGACACAGGTGTCAAGGTCTGCAGGGACCTTGTGAATGCCATGAGCAGAGCCCTGAGCCAGATGTGAGCAGTCATTCAGGTCCCAGCAACATTAAAACTCCATTTTTTTGTGCTGTTGAGGAAATCAATGTGTGACATTCAGAGTACTGGATATCTGGAAGAAATTCCTCTCTTTTTTGGTGGTGAGGCCCTGGCACAAGTTTCCCAGAGAAGCTGTGGCTGCCCCTGGATCCCTGCAAGTGTCCAAGGCCAGGCTAGACAGGGCTTGGAGCAGCCTGGGACAGTGGAAGGTGTCCCTGCCCATGGCAGGAGGTGGAACTGGATGATGTTTGAGGTCCTTTCCAACCCAAACCATCCTGTGGTGATCCTATGAGATGCTAAAACTGTCCTGCAGCTCTGGGGACAGCTGTGGGGAGCAGCCTGGGCTCCTCGTGGTGTTGGATCTCTGACTGCTGATACAGCCTTGTATCTGTGGGACACACAGCCCACCTGGGAGTGGCTCTAAGGACCCCCCAAGGAGCTGGAAAAGCAGATGTATTAATGGAAAACATAATGAAAAAGACCTTTTCTATCAACATGCCTTCTCCTGATGTGTGAGCTTTCCCCTCTCAATCCAGCAGAATATGGATAACCAAGATGAAGAGAAGTAAAAACCCTCAAAGAACTAAAAGACTTATTATAAATAAACATCTCCCTTCCCCTTCTCACACCTAATGCTTTCTCTGGGGACACTGTTTGAAGATCCCCATCAAAATACTCTCTGTTCCCTTTCAGGGCAAGGAAACAGCACCTGCCAGTGACTTTTTCCTGTGCTTTCCTCCCTGTGGTGACATCTCACTCTCAGGGACAGGTGCTAAAGGGCATGAGCTCATCCCTGGCTATGCCCCAGAGGAAAATCAACCCCAGGGCAGCCCTGCCTGCAAGCAGATGGCAAACCCTGCCAGTGGCATTGGAGCCCTGCAAGTTCCAGTACTGGGGGCTGGGAGCTTTTCCATCCCAGTGCTGCCATCACCAGCACTGCTTCTCCTGCAGGTGGGTAGGGGATCACCTTGTTTCTCCATTCCCTCCACAGGATTCCTCTCCCTGAGGTGTTCCCCCCTGAGACTCAGATGGGGTGAACATCCCCTGGACCTCTCACTGCAAGGTCTAAGGGAAATCCTTGAGGGATAGTTCTTTCAAAACCTGACTGCTCTCCTTGGTCAGACTGGAGAGCTGGAGCTGCTCCACTTTCCAAAGTAAAATTAATATTCAGAAAATAATAAAATACAAATGTATCTCTGATGAACTGGCCAGGATGCCAATTATGAGATATAGAAGAGATGGGCTAAAAGCCTGAATGTGAAGGTGGAAAAGCAGTCCCTGGGAAGCAGGTCAGCACAAGGCTAGGAGAGAAAGAGATGGCTCTTTTTCAGGAAATATCTTCACAAGCACTGCAGGCCAACAAACACACACATTCCTCAGTGCCAGCTCCCCAGCTGGAGCTGCAGTGCCAGACTCATCCTGGATAGCTGGAAAGGGGATACACGAGGCCCTGAGAAACCACACAGATTGTTGGAACCCTGGCTGCTGAGAATTTCAGACTTCCTGTGCTGCCAGGCACTGACCCCCAGGAGAACACTGCATTTGACCTGAGGCCCTGGAGAAGGCTTCCAAAATGGAATGACAGAGCTGGGATTGTGGGTGTGGAGTTTGATTAGAAGTGTGTAACAGGGTGGAAAACTCAGAGTTTAAAGTTTTAGAATCTAGGAATATATATAAAAAGCAAGATGGAGGTTTTAGGGCAGAGGCTGGTCCTTCATCTTCTTCTCCATAGGGTTGGGTGGTTTTGTGTAATTGGATAAAAAAGTCTGCATTGCAGGCCATGGGTGGTTGGGTTAAAATTAAAAATAATTTAGGTGTCATTTCTTAATTGGACGCTTTGTCCCTAAAAGGCCTTGTAGAAAGAGAGAGATGGGGCTCCATTTTTAGTTTGTTGGAGTGAAGTGCTGTAGAACTCAGGGTTTGTGAGACTGTGACATAGATAAGAACTAATCAACAACAGACTGCTGAGCTGAGGAGCCAGCTGCAGCTCTGAGGAGCTTTGCAAAGCCTGGCCTGGCCTTGTGTCCCTGCTGTCCCCAAGCCACCACTGCTGGGGATGCCCTTAATAAATGCAGTTTATTCCCAGTGTACCTGGATGTTGGGCTAAGCCTGATGGCACACAGCAACCTTCTGCCCTCTGCCTCCAGAGGAGAGCACACGAGTCCCTGATCCCAGCTCTTCCACTTGCACCTGCCAATGGATTCCAATCCCAATTATTTATCAGACCCCCATCAGGGGGATGCTGTGGTCTGAATTCCAGAGTGCATGACCTAAGGCAGCCAGGACCAGGGCAGGAATTGCTGCTTGCAGCCACACAACTCTTCTGCTGCATAAAAACCCCATTGCTTTTCCCACTGAACCAAGCTCTTAAAACCTGGATGTGCCTCTGTGTGTGTTGGGGTGAAGAAAAAGCTGTCTGGGCTCCTGTTCCTGTATATGGGCCCCAAATCAGAGAGTATTTGAGGCTTGGCTCCTCTGCCTTTAACCTTGGATATCTGGAGGTGGTGCTTTCCCTTGCACCCCTGAGTGTTTCTGGATCCTCCTGTTACACTTGGAGGGCCCAAATCCCTTCACTCCACAGGTGAATGTGGGGTTTATTTAGTTCCAAACTGCACACAGCCATGTGGCTGCCCAATGACAAATTTCTAGGGATGAGTTTTTCGAGGTGGATTTCTTTTTTTCTACTGTCTTCCAGCTCAAAGGTTCAGATTAGCTGAGCTGTGCTTGCCCATGTCTGATACCATCTTTAATACCTCTTAAAGGTACCTACAAAATATCAACACCCTGCCTAACACCATTCAGCCCACGTCTGAGAAGAAAAGGAGGAGCTTCTTGTCAGGCATGAAATTGAGCCTGGAGTCATCCTGGATCCAAATCAAATCTCTTCTGGAAAGCAAAGCTGCACGCTGCTGAACAGATGTGGCCTTATCCATGCATAGGGAAAAACATGGAGAGATGAAAGACTGGCATGTCAGTCCTGACCTGGTAAAGAAATGGGAATGTCAGCTCAGAGTCCTTCCTTGATAACAGCATACCCATTTAAAACAGGTTCCAGGGACCCAGTTACACTCTCAGACAGCTGGAAGGGTGAGGATGTTGGAAGGATGGAAGGTGTGTGTTGTGTGTTTGGGAGACTGGGATAAAAAAAGTCACTTGTGAGACTGGGGCAATGGGGCTGTTGGGAAAGAGGAGGCAGCAAAGGCTGAAGTATTAATCAGGGTGAATTTATGTCACACACTCTATATTTGCACTGCTGTAGGATGGAAAAGCTTTTCCCTCAGTGATAACTGACTTGTAGTGATGCAGATTGTGCCTGGATTACATGAAGCAGTAAAAGCAGATTTGCACACTGCAATCAGTTTCATAACATCAGGACAACCAGAAATTCCCATGTAACTCCACCACATGCTCATTTTATAGATCTATTTCCTCTGACCTGAGGTCAAGAGAGGGACAAGATCATCTTTTAAGACAGTTCCCATCCCCAATCATCTACAATTCCACAAAGCCAGTGGCCCAAATCCCTGTGATTTTAATGTGACAAGATGGAATTAAGACTTGCTTCTTTTGCAGAATGTGTCAACTCATGCTCAGGAACAGAGCTACCTGGAAATCCAGATGCGTGGTTTGGGGGGAATTTCAGTGTTTGATATTTGTCTTCTTAAAAAAAAAAAAAACCTCAAAAAAAGAAATCCAGCGACAATAAAAAAAATCAATGAAAATTTCTGAGGAACTATGAATTAAAAAAAAAAAATAATTCATAGAACCTGCAGTGCACACTGTTGTCTAGAAGGGATTCCTGGGAAACTGACAACTACCAGCTGCCATGCAAACACTTGTTTATCCATGGAGAAAACCATGGCAGCAGTCAACCACTACTAGATGGATCTGCACTGTGGGACAGCCTGCTCTCTCCTCTCTCCCAAGCTTCCATAGCCACAGAGTGCAGAAAATCAGAAAATCACAGTGCAGAAAATCACAGTCTCAAGCTGAGTCAAGGGAAATATAGGTTAGATATTAGGAAAAAGTTTTTCACAGAAAGGGGGATAAAGTTCTGGAATGGCTGCCTGGGGAGGTGGTGGAGTCACCATCCCTGGATGTGTTTAACAAAGCCTGGAAGTGGCACTGGGTGCCAGGGTTGAGTTGAGGTGTTGGGGCTGGGCTGGACTTGATGATCTTGAAGGTCTCTTCCAACCTGGTCACTCTGGGAATTCTGTGAAAATGCAAAGTCCTTGGCTAAGTACATTCCCTGGGCTTTCCCTGCACTGAAACACACAGGAGTTCAGGCAATGGAAATCCTGCAATCCTTGGAATTTATGAATCTGGCTATCTGGAGTGTCCTGAAATCCTCCAAATTAACATACTTGCAGCAGGAAGCCTTGAAGCACGAGAAAAGCCTTTCTGGAGCCAGGATGCTCAGGGCTTCCAGGTTCCTGGCGTTGGATCCAGGAGTCAATCCCGGGTTAGCCCGGAGCTGCCAAGGTTTCACTCTGATGGCTGCATGGTAAGAAAGCCATGGAAACTTGGCATGGAAGGGCTGCCCTGGAGCTACGAGGAGTGATTGAAGTGGAGGCTGTTAAACCTGGGATGTTTCCGCTTGGTTTTCCAACTGGCATTTCCCAGCGGAATCCTCCTTCGCTGGCCAGCATCCAGACCAGCTACTTGGGAATCTCGTAAATTCTGCATAAATGTTTCACTCAGTTTGGGCCACTGCACCCGGGAGAGTGGCAAGTGCTTTGCAGATGTGCAGGAGGCTGAGTCCACACCCCAGATATTACAGCAAGAAGATCAAACGTGACAGGTTTTTGTTTATTGCTGACTCTGGATTGACACTGGGGAGCACTGGACCTTCTGGAATAGCTCATCAATGAAGGAGAAAGGGAGAGGTTGCACAGATGGATCTGTTCTCCATTCCCACTTTAACCTCTGCTTAATTCCCACTTTAACCTCTGCTTAATGGTCTTCTTTTCTTTTTTCTAGCTCATTCTTCACATATATAACACATCACTTCCCAGCAATTTAATGTAAGAGATGCAATCAATCACCTGCAGGCAGCTAAACCACCAATTTTGGAGCTGGAATAGCCATTTCCAGGGTTTGAAAATGGAAATAGAGGCAGGTTTGTGCTTCACAGCAGCATGGATGCCACCAGACATTTCAGCCCTGCACTCCTGGCTGCTGGAAAAGCCAACACTTCCCTCCCCATCCAGGCTGGATGGGGCACCAGTTGGTCACTGATTTGGAAGAACAGAAATGCTGCAAGCAATGGCAAATTGAGTCTCTTATTCTTTTGGTCTCTGATGATAATGGAGGACAAAATGCTTCCACTCAGACAATTTCACCTCCTGTTGGAAGAAAGTTCTTTCAGTTATTGGAGATGGTCAAATCATGCCTTGAAAAATGGGCACTTCCAGGGATGAGGAAGCCACAGCTTCTCTGGGCCGCTTGTGCCAGGGCCTCATGACCCTCACTGTAAACACTTTTGCCTTTAAATGCAATCTCAGCCTACTCTCTTTTAGTTTAAAACTGTTGTTTTTTTGTCCTGTCATTACAGGCCCAGGTAAAGAGCCTCTCTCCATATTTCTTAAAAGCCCCCTTTAGGCACTGGAAGGGGTTCTGGGACCTTCCTGGAGCCTTCTCCTCTCCAGGTGAGCATTCCCAGCTCTCCCAGCCTGGCTCCAGCCCTGCAGCAGCTCCGTGGCCTCCTCTGGGCTCTCTCCAGCAGCTCCAGGTGCTGCTGCTGTTGGCCCCAGGTCTGGAGCAGCTCTGCAGGAGGGGTCTCACCTGCAGAATCCCCCTCCCCTGCTGCCCACGCTGGGGGATCAGCCCAGGATGACACTGGCTTCCCAGGCTGTGGACACACATTGCTGGGTCGTGTCCATTGTTCCTCCCCCAGCACCCCAAGGGCTGCTCCCCCTTCATCCCCCAGCCTGTTCTGACATCCTGCCCTGCCCTTGCACTGGGATACCTAAACAAGATGAAGGAGTTGGGTGACATGAAATACTCCCCTGTGGGACAAATCAATCCAGAGCCCACTAAAGGACTCTGCCCTCAGGGAAGGAAGAGGGGTTGGACCAGCTGGGAGATTCTCCCTGGGGTGAAGGTGGTCTCTGGCCTCCTCACACCCTGGAACATCCAGGATCCTTTGTTGTTCTTTTGGACCTCCCTGGTTCCCTCAGAGACCTCCTTGTGGAAGAAAGAGGCCTGCTATCCATTAGGTCTGTGAGACAGCTGGTTATAATCTCCTCTTTGATGTCCTGGCACTGAGAAATCCCTGGATGTTCCCACTGAGAGGGAGGAAACAGCCCAAGTTACGGGTTGGCCCTGCAGCCTGGGAATCTCCCAGGTCATGAACCTGCCCTTGTTCCTGCTCTCCTGGGCCACTGCTGTCCCAGCTTGGCCAGCTTGAGGAGGTTTGGGTGATACCATCCATGCCCAGAGCACCAAAAAGGGATTTGCAGGTAACACTGGGAAAGATTTGTGCCTGATCCTGACTCGGTGCCATAAGTTTATTGGTGGCCTCTTTCATTCACATATTGGAGGAAGCAAAAACAAATTTTCACGTGGAGAAAAGTCATCAAATTATTTTTGCCAAAGGAGATGAGAGAGAGAGAAAGAATTTGGAAAACAAAGGCGAAGTTTCAATATTGAAACTTTTCTAAGCAAAACTTTTCTTTTGGGGTAGGGAGGAACACACATGTCAAAGTACTTTATACTAAAATTTGCTTACATTTAAGTTTACAAACCAAACCTAATCAAAACTCAAGAGGAAATAGAAAATTATGGGTAATTTTGAAAAAGAGAGTTTAATTTTCTGTTGGCCCAACTCTCCCCTCACTAGATTCTAAATCTGTGGATAAAGAACCATTATGAGCCTTCTGGACCTCCCCTGGGTGCTTCCACATCCTCATTATCCAACTTTTCATTGAAAACATAGACATTTTAATGCTTGATATTCTTCTGTGCATCTGCTGTGGAGCACTCGTGGCAGCCCCACAACCTAATGGTACCCAGAGGTCAACGATTTGCACAGTTAAACTCACAAAAACAAAGCAGTGAACTCTTTGGAGTGAGGAATCATCATATTACAACAGGAATTCCAGCTCCTACCCTCATGCTCCTGCACACAACTGCAGCCCAAATAGATTTTATTAGTAGGAATAACAAATAACAAATTGTTCCCAAATGATCACATTCTTGCATTCTTTGTTGTTTTGCTGTTTGTTTGGGTTGTTTTGTTGGGTTTTTTTCCTGTTTGTTAATGGCAATAAACAGCTCAATTTGCTTTTCATTTGTAGGCATTTTCTGAGTGGTTTTGTGGACATTCCCAAATTTAATGGAAACATCTGTCTAGTGGGATTGGTTTTTCTCCGTGCCAGTATTTGGGGGAATGGATGGCTTAGCACTGATGTCAGACTTGGTGGTTTCTGCTGAAACCTGCAGGGCCCAAACTCCATTTTACCTGTCAAAACCTGCCACAGTGTTTCTATTTCCTGCAGGGAATGAAATGGAGCAACAAACAATAAGGATAACCAAGGAGAGGATGAAAACAGGGGAAAGCTTGCTAATGCTGAAACTTCTGAGTGACCAGCCTAGCACCAGCAGAATTGGGACAAAAAAGACATTCAGAGGGGTGGAGACCAACAGCCACTCAAGGAGGAAGGATTTAACCTTGAGAAGGAAGGAAAAATCTCTGGGTACAAAGATCTCTACAGGTACCAGGGTGACAACACTGGTGACCCCAATGCACACACCTAAATTCAGTGTCTTGCTTTGCAGAGCCCTTAAAAGTGCTCACAGCATTGCCTGGGTGCCTGCCAGACCCTGAAGAGGGTTTCCTCACCTACAGCTGGCTCAATCCCTCTGTCTCTCCACAAGCAAAGTGATTTCTTGTGGACTCTGACACCTTTTCCAAACGTGTGTGGTAGTGCTGCCTCCTTGATGATGCAGTTTGGAATAAAATAAAGGTTCCTTAGTCCCCTACGAACCTGAAATGCAGTCACTCCTGGGCTGGAGAAGAGTGAGAGGAAGGTGCTTAGAAGTGTCAAGAAATAAATAGGGAGACAGAAAAATGGACTTTCCCAGACCATTTTGCTGAGGTGGTTGACCCGGTCCCCATGGTGACCATCAGGCAGTGTTGGAGAGGGAGGATGACTCACATCCTCACATCTGGCAGGGGAGCAGCATTTCTTCATCCCCATTTCAGCACTGCCAGATGGGGACCTCAGGGCTTTGAGGTGTGACTCCTCCAGTGACCTGGGGAGATGTTTTCAGCTGAGTTTGGAAGAAGGATCCTATGGAAAATCCCTTATGGAACAAAGCAGCAGTGAAAAAGATGGGCTTATGAAATTAACCCTGAGCATGAGCTTGGGCATGGCAGGGAGCAGCCATTCTCTTTTTGGACACTTTCCCTTGGAGATCTCTGTGGGATGACCCAGAATTGTCCAAACCTAGTGCCAGCTTCACAGGCAGAGCACCAAACTGCAAAGCCTGGACAGAGGCAGCCACAGGGGACATCCACCACACGATCCAGGTGGTTCTCTTCTCCATCTCTTCTCCAGGTGGGAAGTGGGATCTGCAGGATCACTGCTAACAGGGACATCAGGGTTGTTACCACACAGAACTGGCTGCCCAGACATTCATTTTTTCTGCTGTATCTTCAAGAATTTGAGTGTAAAGTACAAGGCTGGTCCCCCAAAGCACCCAAACCATCAGTGACCTAAAGGGGAGTAAATCCAGATGGATCAGTGGGGGAATATGGATGGTAAATGCAGGAGCAATTCATCAGGTGGGATGGATTCAACAAAAAGGGGCTACAGGGGGAGAAGACCTCTAAGAAGTTGTTTGCCAGAAAGGTGAAATCCAAGGAAAGAATCCAATTACTTAAAGAAGATGACACGGACACAGAACGAATGAATTTACAAGGAGACATGGATATGTTCCCGCTGCAAAGAATAAAATTTCCAGGAACTGGATGCAGTAAGATCCAGAATGGCCTCTCCCAAGGCACAGCAGCAGAGGTTCAGGGACTGGCACACACATGAAGCCCACGTGGTATTGAATAGGATCACGGCTGATCCATGGGGAACTGCAGAGACAGTCAATCCTTTCTCCAAATGTCACAACTGCCCATGGTATTTGCCACCAGAGCCACAGAGGGGTACAGACAGGAGGAGAATCAGGAAAAGGGAGAAGAAGATGAAGAGCTACAAAGGCAGAAGGCACCTGAGGGTTTGCCAATGCACTTGGTGGGATGGCAGACGTGATCATATTTCTGCAGTGCTGCTCTCCAATGGCTGATCTGAATTCTGCTGTGAGTCACCCAGCTCTGCTTTGAGCAGTAAACGCTCAGTTTTGGAGCAAATTATTTTTGTTCCATACATTAGGCTGTTAATTTAATCACCTGTGGTTTCTCTGAGTCCATGCTGAAGGGTGTGCAGCGAGAGTACAGGGAAGGAACAGACCTTTTCCAGCTGAACGTGTGGAATTCATCCTGACAGGCTGATGGCCCCATTTAATGTAAACACTCTCCAGCCAGCCCCCTTCCCTCCCTGCCTTTGACTGGAACAGCCACAGACACTGGGAAAGTTCTGTTTTGAATGTAAATACTTTCCCTTGCCCTGTCCTTGCAGCAGGAAAATGAAACCACCCACGTCCTCATTCCCCTGACCTCTGGGGGAAGTTCATGGATCCTTCCTGTAGGAGAGCAGCAGCCATTGGGGTCGTTAATTAATCCCAGGAAGAGTCTGAGCATCACACGTGTTAGCAAATCATGGAATTGCAGAGTGACTTGGGTTGGAGGGACTTTAATATCATCCAGCTCCAACCCCCTGCCATGGGCAGGGACACCTCCCAAGTATCTCTGAGCACCATCCAACCTGGCCTTGTGTGTTTGTGGTTCTCACATCTCCGCATTAGCAAGTGGGCAAAGACGTACAGCTGTGATAGGATAAGCTTTGTGTGCACCACCACCCTGTCCAAGACCTTACTGTCACTACCTGTCCTAAATGGAGAGGCCAGACTGGCAGACAAATCCATGTTTTCCATCTGCTGAGAAAGTCAGTGGGGTCATGCTTTCCTGGAGCACAGGCCAAGTGATGGAGACTACAGAATAAACAGTCAGGTCAGACCAGTAAAATCACACAAATGACTTTTCTTCTCTATTTCTGCCCATCAGCAAAAATTAAGCTCATCCTTCAGAGACTTTTGTACATATTTCCTACTATTGCTGCACTGAAGCAAAGGTGTGCCCTTCAAAACTTGGCAGCAATGTGAAGGAAGCCAGGCTGGCTCCTCTCAGGCCATCTGAGCAGGCAGCAGTGACCCCTTTATTTTAATTTTCAGGACACAGCTTCAAAATCTGCCTGTGGAAAGATGCATCTAGGGAAAGGCATTGACATGCCAAGGAACCAAGCTGCAGGGCTGATCCCAAACTCCAGTTTTTGGGATAGAGAATGAAATGTCAGTGTTGGGGGGGTTACTGGATGTAATTCCTACAAGGGTGTCTGGTTTTCTTTTTAATTTTTTTGGGAAAGCAATCCAGGGTGCAATCCAGTCATCTGAAAGCAGACACTGAGGTTGCCCTCGTGTCTTGTACCACTGGAGATAAATGCCCTGGGATGTCCCTCCTGGACCCTGGATGTCCTTCTAGAAGAGCATGGAGCTTCTCTCCATTCTGCTTTGCAACCAACACCTCACGTGGTTTCCTCATCTACCTTAGGGACGGCACTGGGCATATTTTAGGGAAGTAAACTGCAATCCAAGCCTGCTGAGCAATCAAGGCTCTGTAGGTATGGGCAATAATGGGAGATGAGGCATCCACCTGCTCATAGACAGCTCTCCACAGAAATCTTCACCTGAGTCTGGTCCCAGTTTCTGTGTCTACCTGCACACCAGAAATGATTACATTCCTTGTCTACCAGAGCCATGGATGAGAAGGGAAGCACTGATTAAGGTGTTCAGGGAAGGGAACCCAGGGAGCTGGTGGCAAGGGAGGTGATCAGATGCATGGGAATTGTTCCCTTTTCCTGGGTGGCTTTCCCAGGAGAGCAGAAGCTCTCTTCCAGTATCTGCACCACTCCTTTGCCTAAATGCTGGCAAAACTGCAATCTGCCTGCATGCAAATACTACAGGGTGCTCTCCTGCCTCCCACATCCATCTGGATCCACTAGTGTGAGCTGCTCCAGTCTAGAAATAACACTACTGTTTGAACAGCCCCTGACACAGAAGAGGCTGAAGCACCTGACTGATGGGCTGGTGCATCATGAAGGAACTCAGACACATCAGTCTGCAAAGAGCCCAGGAGTGCTGCAACTCTGTGGTGTCACTGGAAGTGAAGCACAGCATGATTTAATCCCAAATAATCTGGCTTTTGCACGGCAGAAGAAAGGGAGAGATGCAATGTTTGAAAAATCTTGCACTTTGCTCCTTCTTTCTCTTTCTCATTACGGAGAAGGTGGTGAGGCCTTGGCACAGGGTGCCCAGAGAAGCTGTGGCTGCCCCTGGATCCCTGGAAGTGTCCAAGGCCAGGCTGGACAGGGCTTGGAGCAGCCTGGGACAGTGGAAGGTGTCCCTGCCTATGGCAGGAGGTGGAATTGGATGATATTTGGGATCCAACCCAAACCAACCTGTGATTGTATGATAATCTCTGAGTGAGGAATACACAGAAAACAAACCCTGTGATGTAAAGTCACTCAGCTTTGCTCCCCCAAATGCCCACAAGTCCATGGCTGGCTGCCAGCTGGACTTCACACTGCATCCTCACAGCTTTCCAGAAAATTCCTATGGAAGGTACAGAAAGAGCCCATGGCTGAAAACCTTTTCTGGTGCAGTTTGGAAAGTGTCTCTGAGAGAACTTGGCTTCAAAGGCTGAGCATCAGAAGCTGGAAGCTGCTCTGAACCCAAGTCCTCTGCTCTCAAACCAGGACGAGGGGCAGCTGACGGTGCCAGCACTGCTGTGTTTTCTGTGTGCCCCATGCCCTTCCAAATTGCCTTTCTGAGAACACAGCTGGGGAGGAAACACAGGTGTCAGGTCTCCTGCTGGGCACTCAGGTGGGAGGGCAGGAAATGACACCATTTCCAGCTTCTTCTGCTGACCTAGAGGCTCAAAACTGAGTCCCTGGATTTTGGGGTCAGTGCCCTCCATGATCCCTCATGATCCTCATGAGCTGTTTCTCAGTGATTTGTGGAGCTGCTCTGAGGAAACTTGAGCTGGAAAACAGCCAGGGATGAGATGTGACACAAGCCCACTGTGCTGGTGACATCCTCCCCTCAGCAGCGCCTGGCTCCACATCATCCTCCTGCTGCAGGGGAGACTCCTGTCCCTTTCCTGCCCTGCTGCCCCTCTTGCCTCATTGCCACAAAGATACCCCCATTCCTCTCTGTCTCTATGCTACAAACCATCAGTTTTAGGCTTAAGATATGATTTTCCCCAATTCCAAACGAGTTTATTTTTTATCTTTTCCCCACCTAAATGCTTTCACCAAGGTCTTCCCCTGTCTCCTGGACTGAGCTCTGGCATAGCCCTTCCAGCAAAGTCTGGGACCAGATTCTTGTGCAGTGGGGGCTGTTCCCTGCTCAGTGTTTGCATAATTGATCCTTTAATTGGAGATCTCTTGCAGGGCTGCCTTATGGCTGTTTCTTTTTTTCCCATCATGGACATTTTTTGGAAGGTTTGCAGCTTTGTTCTTGGGCTTCTCAGAACTTGCAGTCCTGCATTGCTAGAGCCTTGCAGGGGAATACAGCCAGGAGTTCTTTAATTCAGGAGATCAGACAGGGAAGCCCCTGTGATTTGCTCCAGCCTCTGACTCATTGGGGGAAATACAGATCCCATAAACCGTGACAGATAAACAAACTCCTGGACACAAGAGGAACAAGTTTGATTCCAGGTCCTGAAACCAAGTGGCACCAACAATCCCATGTTCCTACAGCTCCAGGCACACTTCTTGGGCAGTTTTGTGTTGGAAAGAGCTGTCTGGGGCCAGTCCTGTTGATCTTCCTTAACTGCTTAGACTTGTCCCATGCAGGGATTTCTCCCAGCAGGGATACCTTGTAAATATGTCTTTTCAATTTTTTTTTCTCTCTCTTTTTTTTTT
>VYZP01014336.1:0-38778 GCA_013400635.1 Hypocryptadius cinnamomeus | reverse complement strand
ATTTATTTCTCATTCCAGTATTTTTGCACACTTCACATTGCTGTTGAAGAGCTCTTCAAAATGTTCTCCATTTATAAATGTAAACTGGGGCTTACTGTATGATACCCTATTTATATAAATACAGGCAATAAAGGTTTTGGTTTATGTAAATGAGGATTGGTAAGTGTCAAGTGTTTGCTTTTTATTCTTGTGTAGTAACATTTAGTAAATTTCCCTGATAATTTCCATGTTTAGGTGAATGCAACTACCAACATACAGTGTCTCATTTTCTCATGTAAAGACAATCTACAACGTTTTCACCTCGACTGTAACTGTTCGACACACTCTGTGTGTGTCAAATTCTATCACTAAGTTAAATTACATGCTCACTTTAATACTCATATCTTTGCAGTGTTTTGGATTATGAATGTGTATATTCTGGCACTGTGGGTTTTGGTTGTTGCAATTAGTAATTAGGCTTTCAGGTCAGTAGTTATACAATTTGCAAAATTTACAAAGCAAAAGCTCTACGTTTTTTAATTACCAGATTTTTTTTCCTTGTTTTGTTTTTAAATTAATAAATCTGTCACTTTTGGGGTGATTTCTTGTTTTCTAACAAAAATATAGCTACACCCATTTTATTAGCTGCAGTTATTTTTTTGTTTACTGTTGTCTGGTAAATCTCAGCTCAACTTTTCTGAAGGTGTCCTTTCTGCTAAAATATTGTGATCCTGTGGCTCACACTGATTGCATTCCATTGTTGTTAGATGCTCCAGCCTTGCAGCCCTTCCTTGATTTAGCACAAACACTTTATCATCACACAGGCTCCTTGCTTGTGAGCACCACACGAGTTGTGCACATGTCCATGCCCCAGCCAGGACAGCAGAGCAGGCAAGCATGGTCAGCCAAGAGCCCAGCAGAAAGGTACCAAGTCTCAGAAGTCAGTCATGAATGTAGTGGGAGTAGTCCTGTTCCAAATAGCATGAACTTCTAGAAGTCTGCTCCAATTACAGCATTCACTTCCTATGCTCCTTCTCCTCTCCCAGGTTCCCACCATTCACCAGCCTCCTGTCCTCCTAAAGACGCCACCAACTCCTCTTCATGCCTTCCATTACTGGTCCATTACTGGCTTTGGCGACATCCCTCTCTGGTGTTTGATTCAGTTGCCCTGGTGCCTCCCCTTTGGTCAGTATCCCATGAAGCCCCTACTTCCCATTTTCTTATCTATGAGGGCTGGCAGTTTCTCACCTTCATTGTGTGTGTGGTGCCTGGGGCCTCTAACCATCAGGCCTAGCTGACATGGTTGTGTCTTTACCTTGGTATTTAAAACAGCCGGCAGTTTTCAGCATGGCAATGTAGGAAATTATGCTGATAAATGCATGTATGACCTGAGCACTACTCCAGTACCAAGAATGTTTTACAGTTCCTTGCATTGCTGTGTGATTTGTACAGCCATGAAGCCTGGGTAGGCCATTTATTCACACAGACTGATGGTCTGTAGAGAAGCAAATGAAAAGCATGTAAGGGAAACTTTTAGTTGTGTACAGCTTGCCCAGCCACCTTTCACTGCTGCAGGACTGCATGAACGAGAAGAGTCTTGACTGACAAAGGGAAATAACATTTCCCACTTGGTGTGTTCAAACTTTCCCTCATGAGACCTCATACCCCAGGCTGGTCTCTGAAGTGCTAAAGCCATCTAGTGGCAGACTGCTTCACTGGGCATGGGTGGTCTGGGTAACTGTACATATCATTTTACAGAGTACATGTATACACACAAAACACCAATTTTCTAAAGCAGAATAGAACAAAATAGTTTTAAATGCTAGGAAAACATGCATGCAGTTATTAAGAATGACATTTTATTCTACTGAGCACTTTAATAAAGTGATGATAGACAGGGCATGGTATTGTGCCACATGGACCTTGTGTTGTTTGCTGTAGGAGACTGCTTCCTACTTCAGAAGACCTCCTTCCCAGTCAGAGTAATCTGTAACAGAGTATCTGTTCTAGGTGGGGAGGGAGGAAAAAATAGATCCTCTGTTAACTTGATCATCCCCTCCAGTTTGTAGTGAGTTCAAAATGTCAATTTTTGAAACATATTCCTTGACTGGAAAAAGAGATGTCTATAGATAAGCACAAAGCTATCAGTCTTACTAAGGCACTAAGTAACTACTAAACCTGAAACCTATTTGTACAAAAGTTCAAAGAACATGGCTACAGTTTACTTAAAATACTTTGAAATAATTTATTAATTCCCAGAGAATATTCCCAAAGTTCAATTTTACTTTAAATGTGTTACCTCAAGTGATGCAAAAATTTTGCTAAATGTTGTAAGTAGCCTGGATAGTAACAAAATTTGGGACTGTTGGAAGTTCCTAAGGTTAGTCACTATGACAAGCTGGCTGAATCCTGGTACTGCTGCTTAGATGCCAACCAAGAATGAAGGCTCTGATGGGACTTCAACTGTGCTTGAAATCCCCAAGCCTAATTCGACATCTTCCAAGTGTTTACCATCATGCAAAGGCAAGAACCTTGTACTCCACTTTGTTAAATTTAACTGTGTCAGGTCAAATAGAACAGGAGTTGCTACATAGCACTGAAAATAGCACTCTAACATTTAATGCTGACACAAATGGCTAAATGCAGTGAATCTTCTTTATTGGTGAAGATACCATTTCCAAGATGCAAAATACCCCTTCCATAAAATAAATTTGTATCAAAGCAAATTACATCAAGAATCTTTATATTGAAACCCCACCAAATTTTTTCCATACAAGTTTCCTGTAACGTATCCTAGAAACTCTACCAACTAGAAAAGGATGCTTAGAAAATTTCAGTTTCTGATAAGTGATCTTGCAAGAGAACACTCCTCATAGATGCAAAAGGGTTAAATATATACAGTGAGTGAGACATTCATTTGTTCTCCTTGCTGAATAAATACAATTTCAAAGAAAATACTCTTCACAGGCAACACTTTGCACATGTAACAGTGTCTTTTCAGTATATTTGTTGAAAATAAATGCAACTGTTACCATGCTCTCAGGCAAGAAATCACACTACTGTTGTCCCCTCTGAAGCTCTGAACATATGCTAATAAAAATCAAGTGTTCCTCCCAGTACCAAATGGGAAGTATTCAGGGAATTCATGAATAATTTTTAGTGCTTCATTGTAGAGTTCCAGATCTGAAAAAGGGCAAAGAAAATGGTTATAATGCATAAATTCAATTCCCCACAAGTCACTGACAACATTCAAGCACTGCTTATTTTAAAGGAGTACTGCTGAGTGATCCCAATCTCCCTCAATCTCCCGTTTTCCCATGGCAGGAACACTCATTGCTTGTTTTCTGGAGGGTTACTTTTAGGTCTGCTAGCTGCACAATCACACAAGGTCCAGGGCTAGGTGAGAACCACGTGGTCAGGAGTGGGACAACAATCAGGCCACAGCAATGATCTAGATGGCTCCAGCATTGAGTCACTCCCTGCAGTTTAACTGTAAACCACTATATTTGGTACAGAACTTCTCTCATGACACTTTTCTTTTCTACACCCTGTTCCTTATCTGGCAGCTTGAAGAAAGACCTTGTCTGTAAAAAAAGGTAACTAGGCTTTCCCTTCTTATTTACTGAAGATGAGTTTAGAACTCAAAATGAATTTGCCATAATGTATATTCTTACTTACCAAATGAACTTTTATCTTCTCTGAACTGGACATATGATGCACACATGATGGTTGCCTGATTTGTTACTCTTCCCACCACTTCAATAACTCCTGAAATCTCCTCATCCAGCTAGAAAACACACCAAAGATGAAATTAGTAACACTAAATAGTAGTCTGTCTTTACTGTACAGCTAGCGACTCTCCACAGCTGATGGTTTGCTCAAGACAGATTCTGTTCCATGTCAAACAATACAGTAGTACTGGACAGCCTGGTCACCCTCCCCCCAAAAAAACCATAAAAACCTTGATCCACTTAGAGATTTACAGGTTTTGTAATAGCCAATTCAATACCAACAAAAAAAAAAAACAAAAACAAAGATATATCCAAGGAAAGATACTGGTTCATAAGTATATAAAACTGTGTCATTTAATCACTGAACAGAGACTAATCTAGGACACAGAGAGAGAACAATTCTGATTTTAATGCACTGCATTCAAACCTGTGCCAATTATAGAACTCTGTAAGAGTTAAGGAGGTATCACACATTCCAGAGAGCAGTTCCAGTGTTCCACATTCAGAAGCTATATCTGGAAATAATTTCTTAAGTAATCTGTCAGTAAGTGTTCAGAATACAAAGATACTGTCTCTAATAAGCCTTTGGTGGAACAAAGGAAAAAAAGGCTAAAAATTATATCTTATGCCAAAACAATACAACTTGAATGTTTTCTTTGTTTTTTAAGATACAAATTTTAACAGTGGAATACTGTTTTGGTAATGCTCTTCTAATATCTAAGGCTTATTTTTTACTTTCTAGTAAGTCTTCTGGAAAAATTCCCTCCCCATAATTTTGGGGTCCTCTGTTGAAAGAGGGAACTAGACATGCACAAAGAGTGAAATATATTGAAAGGGAAAAAAGTTAGAAAGCATTTTGATTAGCAAATCTATTAAGTTTCCCCACTGACATTGGGTGAACTGGAGAGATGAACCTGTCCTCGTTTTTTTGCACCAGTTTCTCCCAAGGCAGTGGAACACAGACAGAAGTGCCCAGTACTACAGCTTTGCATTTACAGCGTTCAACCACTTACACTTTTGGAGAAAATATTATAGAATCATTGGTCAGATGCTAATATTTGAATTCTTAACAACCCAAGGCAGGAAATGTTTTCACGAAGTCAAGAAAAAGGTAAGAGACATTTTGTTGCAGTTTGACGTCAGTAGTTTTCACATTTATAAGACAAAACTCTGCCAGATTAAACTGCATTTTTCATCAACAGGGGCAGATTCTTGTCTTGAAAGACTGAGAGAGTACCATATGCAATTATTTCCCATGGAAATGGCAAGGTTTCTCAGCATTTAACAACTCATTCAGAGAAAAAGATGTAAATATACACATGCACTGAGTCAAGCTAGAGCGTTTGCCATCACAAAATAATTCTTTAATTACAACATTTCTTGGTGGAAAAAACAATCAGAAAAGAATGCTGAATTATTATTACTTCAGTGGTAGGTGATAACAAAAGAGGCACTGGGGCTTTTTTTTAAGAAAGAATGCTTCAAGCTAACTATGGAGTTTACGGAAAAGCTATGACAAGTGTTCTAAGAGGAAGCAGCAATGTTAACTCAAAAAACTCTTGAATACACTATGTTCTTTTTGATTATAGAAGCAATAAGAAAATGGGAAGAAAGACTGAAATTAAAATAAAGCTAATAAACGCAGTGGAATATATTGCACTGTGAACAACTAATAGATAAAATAGCCAGACACGGTATGTCTGAGAAAGAATGACTGTCTCTTAAAATCCAGCTGAAAATTGATCAAGACCAAGGCAGCTCATGGGTAAGAAGACTACAGGTTAGCTGAAACATGCAAGAAAGAGAGGCAATGAAATACAGGTGGAAAAACTCAAAACCTCAGGTACAGGTTTCAGAAGAGACAAAACCTCCGGAATCCACAAGAGGCGGCATCAAGTATTTCCAAAGCATTCCTTAACTTACAGGCTCGCTCAGCTCCACAGTCGTATGCTTTCCGAGTCCATCCGTAAGCACGACAAGCTTCCCGCTAGGATGAATCTACAAAAGAACATGTAAATCTAGAAAAAAGGCCTGTGCTCTCCAAAGGCAGCCGGAAGCGCCACAGCTTTGGCCGCCCCAGCCAGATCTTTCCCGCAAAGAGGCGTCCCCCTCCCGCCCTGCTCCCAGGCCGCCTGGAGCAGCCCCAGGGACGGCGCCAGCCCCTCCCCACAGCGCTCCGGGGCAGCCCATCCCCGCTCCCGGAGCCCGCCGAGCGCCCCGCAGACCTTCTCGACGCGCCCCACGAAGCAGACGGGCTGCCCGATGTGCTGCGCCAGCTGCCCCGTGGCGATGCGCGGCCGCGGCACCTCGTGGATGTCACCCATCGCTGGCGCCGCTTCCCGCCTTCCGCCGAGGGAGGGACGGCGGCCCCGGGAGCGCGGGCGGTCGGGGCGGGACTTCCCCTCCGCCCGAGGCGACCCGGAAGCGGAGGCGGAGGCTGGTGAGAGCGGCGGCGGGAGGGTGGGTGATGGAGGGGCGGCTGTCGATGCTGCTGCGGCGGGGAGGGCGGCGGGGCCGAGCGCCGGGGAGGCCGGGGGAGCCGGTCGTCAGCTTCCAGTCTCGTCCTGTCATTTAATCCTTTGAAATCGCCCCATATTTCCCCTCCCCGGCGTTTTCCCTCTCCCTTCAGATACTGTTTTCGCTCAGGTGTAATTTGGCAGCGTGCCCTGGCAGCCAAGAGGGCAGGAGGCGTCCTGGGGTGCATCAAGCACAGTGCGAGCAGAGGTGGTTATCCCGCTGGTGCGGCCTCACCTGGAATATAGGGTAGTTCTGGGCTCTGCAGCTACATCCGGAGGAGGGAAGCAAAGCTGGTGAAGGCAATGGCCTGTGAGAAACAGCTAAGGACTTCGGGTTTGTCCGGTTTGGAGAAAAGCAGGCCGAGGGTTGTTCTTATCACTCTACGGCTTTCTGAGGAGGGGAAGCGGAGAGGACGAGATGCTGATCTCTTCTCCCTGGTATCCAGTGGATATCCCAGGGTATGTGGCAATGATTCAAAGCTGCACCAGAAGAGGTTTAGATTGAACATTAGGAAGTATTTCTTTTCTGAGAGGGTAGTCAAGCACTGGAACAGGCTTTCTAGACAGGTGGTCCATGCCCCAAGCCTGTCAGCATTTAAGAGGCATTTGAACAATGCCCTTATTAACATGCTTTAGCTTCTCATCCTCCCTGAAGTGTCCAGGCAGTTGGACCAGATGATCATTGTAGATTCTTTCCAACTGAGCTATTCTAATCTATTAATTTCATTTTATTTCATCACTGAAATTGAGCTGATGCTCAATCCCCAAGTTTAGAACAACAGATGGATGTAAGACAGATCATCTGGACACGGCATTTGCATGAATCTTGTCTTTTTCCATGTGTTTTCCCAATCGATCCCTGGCATGGAGAGGTTCCTCCTGATTGCTTTTGTGGCAAAGGCGACTCACATATCCCAATCTGCATTTGACATGGTGTTGCTAGCAGGTGGAGGGAGCTGCTGCTTCCCCTCTGCTATGCACCAGTGTGGCACTGGAGTGCTGGGTGCGAGGGCATATGTGAATGCACTGACGAGAGGCCAGAGAAGGGTCACAACAATGATTAAGGGGCTGAACCATCTTAAACATGAGGAAAGACTGAGAGAGCTGCAACTGTTTAGCCTAGAAAGGAGAAGGCTCAGAGGACTCTTATTAATGAATATAAATACCTGAAGGAAGGGTGCAAAGAGGACAGTCAGGCTCTATTCAGTCGTGCCCAGTGAAAGGAACAGGGGCAAAAGGTACAAACTGAAACACCAGAGGTTTCTCAGGGAGCATCAGGGAACACTTTTGTCACTGCGAGAGTGACACTGGTACAGGTTACCCAGAGAGGTTATAGGGTCTCCATCCTTGGAGATAGTCAAAGGCCACCTGGATATGGTCGTGAACAACCAGCTCTCAGATGGTTCTCCTTAAGTAGGAGGTTGGACAAGATGGCCTCTCAAGTTCTCTTCCAATTGCAGCCATTCTGTGGCTCTTATTTCCTTTTCTTTTCCAGGACTGGTGTTTCAGGAAGTACTCGGGAAAATCTAACTCTGGTCTGGCTTAAAAGGGCAATCACAAAACCGCCCGTGTGCCGACTATCTCTTGTAACCAGCCACGGGCCAGTTCAGCTTGCTAACCAGTACCAAGTGGTTTTTCTGAGTTGGCTGGGGTAGTGTTGTTATACAGCAGTAGCTTGTGTCAGCTTGCCAAGGAAACAAGCTGCTCCTAGAAGCTGTGCAGAGCCAGCATGTGACCAGGGAGTGCTCTGCATTTAAATCGTATATGAGATTTAGCTGCTTGCCATCCCCTCAGTGCCACCGTGACATTCACCTGTTCAGTATTTCATTTGCAAGAGAATATCCTCATCTCCACAGCACATCTTCAGAGATTTGAAAGGAGAGATCTCTTCACTGTAGCTGTTGGAGCAAGGTGCAGCAGGTTGCTGCACCTTGGCCCTTCTAGGGCTGAAGAGTTTGAAGGGTCAGCGTCTAGAAAAACATGTTGTACAAGTTCTTACAAATGCGTGTCTGTATCACACTTAGCAGCTGCTGAAGGTTTGCATTGTAAAGAAAATTGTCCAACGGGAAAACAGTAGGCTTCAGCCTGTCGAGTATTGTGTTTCATTAACACCTAGCTTTCTCTTTTTGCATTTCCTCTCTTCAGGGGTTTGAATGTTTACATCAGTTTAAGTGCTGTTATTTCACTCCTGGCTTTGTTTTTGTCACCTGTGCTTTTATCGTCTGACTTGATTGTGGCTGAATTTTTATGATTCAGCCTCTTCAAGTGTTTTTATATTACAGTAATTTGGGTTGTATAGTTCTTGTATTTCTGCTTTCCTTAAATTTTATAAAAACATTAAAAAGAAATACTAATATTTTATGCAATACAGAAAAAAATCTTTGTTAATGTTCTATTATACATATATCCATTTTTTTGAAATTTGGGGTTCTTGGGATACTTTCCATTTTGCTGTTTTCAAGAAATAGAAACTTAAGAACCATGACTAATGTTAATGCCACAGAAAAGAAATTATATGGCTTTTTTTTCCTTCCTGTAGTAACTTACACTAGGCCAAAAGCTTTTAAACTGTTTTTTTGGTGTCACAGAGAAATATTTTCAACACGCACATTTTTGACTCTTAAATTGGTTGTTTTCATGATAAGAAGGATTGTACAGGGCTGTAAACATCTTGCTCGTTTTCTGATTGCTGCTTTATTGGTGAATCACAGCAGATGGTAGTATGGAAGTGAGAATTGCTCTGATGCTCTGTTTTCTTTTTCTATAGATTGTATATCTTAAGCTTCTAGATGTGAAATTATTCCAGTTCTTTTTTAAGGTCAGTTTTGTGTTTTCTTCTGTCCTCATTTCATCATTTATGTAATTACTGGCAGTGCCACTGCAATTCTGCTTTGCTGTATTACTGCGCATTGTCTCTTCATCTTAGTCTGCATCTTTGGTGTTTTTAACATTAAATTATGATTCTCCTCTGGTTTTGTGAACATTCAAAAAAGGCTGAAAAGTAATAGTAAATATACTAAGATCTTTGTTGTATAGAAAAATTTTATTGGATTTAACATATTGGTTTGGCTCAAAGGTTGCCTATAGTTCTTGTTAAAGGAGACTGACAAAATGCAGGAGGAATAAATTAACCCCTTTGTGCAGCTCTGTAACTCATCTTTGTCCAGTGCCATGTATGTTCTCAGAGCCTCACAGAAAGGCAAAATATTTTTTGCAGCCTCACAAAATTGCTGTAGCTCAGAGCTTATTATTTGCTAATGACTGAAGCTGTGCCAAAAGCATTATTCTTAACTATCAGCGATTGTGTTCACTTTTTTTTTTGTGAGAGAGAAACATGAGGAGGAAGGGAATTGCATATTCCTACCAAGGGAGATTTTTATCTTTAGGCAGTGAATTCAATTTCAGGTCTCCTATAGAAATAAAATTAATCCCATCTGGAAGGGAAAAGTGCTGTGCTATATAGGAGAAATGACTGCAGGAATGTGGTACTATCTCTGAATGGTGGGTGTATTTTCTGTGATTTTATGCTGACAGCTTTTTAAAAAAATCCCCACAACTAAGAGCTTTTTTTCTCAAGTCTGTGTGACCATGCAGCCAGGTCCCAAACTTCAAATTTAATTTTTACTCTGAAATGAAACTTGTATGAAACTGGTTGTTCTGAGCTTTCATTACCTGAAACCTCATCTTATCCACAAGTAGTAAAACTGCAGCCTGATTCTGCAAGTGCTTAAACTGTGTCCTTATCTTCAAGAGCACGAGTGTTTCCATTCAGCTCTGTGTTTCTTTGTTGGACAGGGGCTTTGTTCTGTTTTTAACATGTGATTCAAGAAATTTAGTGGTTGCATTTCCCGTTGCTGGGGAGATTTATGTTTACTTTTGAAGTAGCACAGTTGATAAGATTCTTAAAAGAGCATCACAAATGCATTGCCTCTCTACACTCTTTCCCTTACCCATGCTGTACTGTAGCTCTATTTTTTGTTTCTGTACCAGCTCTATTTTTTGTTTCTGTGCCCCCCCCCCTATTTTTTTAGTCATTCTTTGTTTTTTAGTTTATGGTGTGTTCAACAAAACTACCGAAATGTGGAAGTAATGGTTGGTGAACACTTCCTTCCACATACCTTTCAAAGAGAAGATCTACAAGCACAACTTTTGTTTCTAAGAGGCTCCTAGAGAAGGAAACGCTAAACATGTTAGTCTTCTTAATATGTGGTTTTTATACTGCCTCCCCACATTCACAGTCACAGAATACAGCAGGTACTGTTTTCTTAGTGCTGGGCTGGTGATTTTAACAGCATAAGGACTTGAGGCCTGAGCTTAGGACGTACTTTTGTTGATTTTGTTTGGTTTTCTGCTTCAGGCAAACCTATATGTGGGTTTTGATTGTAATTTGGTTTGGTTTCAGTTTTTTGTTTTCTGTTAGAGAAATACTGCTGGCAGTGGAGTTAAGCTACTTCAGAAACAGAAAATTCCAAAATAAAGATCAACACTTACGTATGTAGATAAGATGAATTCTGTGGGTTTTAGAAAAAAAGGGGATAGTGTCAACGAAAGTAAAAAATCTAGTATGTGAAAGTGGCTATAACCTTAATTTGGCTAGATCAAATTGTCCTGATCGCTAATTTACTCTGAATTTAAATGCCTATTATCTTTTAAGCAGTGACGTTTAGCTATGTTAAGTATGGAGGATTTAAAAGACTAAAAGTGCATGGTTCCCTACACAAGTCTTTTGTGCCGTGTATATACTGATTAAGATGCTTTTCTTTGTGCTAGAAAGGAGGGAAGGGGGACATTAAGTGATAGAGCTGAAAACTGTACAATAACGCAGATCTCAAAAGAGAAAAAAATGCGATTGGAGCAACTGCAGCTCTGGCACCTCAAGTGACTGACTGGAATCTGAGCCTTTACCAAAGCTATCTGTAAGATTTTGCACATCAAGGTGATTTTGCTTCTTGTTATTGCACACTTAGGATGAAGGTAAAATTGCATTTTAAACTGTTCCACAACTGCCTCTCCTTCATACATCATTGGAGCAGAAACCTGACTCTCCAGCATTACAGCACAGGTTTTTACCACTTGAGCTATGGGACTGACAACCCTAATTGGTAGCAGGAGAAGACTTACTCCCTGAGGGCTGAAAAAGGAATATGCTGCTGGCGCCATGTGTTGAGCCTGGGTGTGGGGGGAGGTAAGGAATAAATGAGATAATTAGGAGTTTCTACTGTGTAATCTCCATGGAACTGGAAATATCAGTATTTCTCTGGCTAAGGTAGGAAAACAAGCGAAAAGGAATAAAGTGCTGTAAAATAACATTTTTTAAAAATAACTGTATTTCTGGGGTTGGATCACAGAATAGTTTGTTCTGTTTTTGTGCACATTAATGTACTTTATTTGGTTGCACAGAAGTTGCACTGTGTCAGCATAAGCAAGGCTGTGGGGTATTCAGTCTTCAAGTCTCAGGTATCAGGCCACAGTTTGAATAGTTGCTGCTTTTGCCATGATCTATTTATACACTGTTCCAAGCCAGTGCTTACACTTCATACAGGACTTTCTGGAGTGTGTGACTGCTTGTAACAGCAGAATTTTAGGCAGTTTATATGAATAGTCAGTACTGAGTTGCCACAGGTCCCTGGCCAGGGCAAAAAAAGTCTTGTTTATGGTATCATGAATATTTGGGTGGGGAATGAAGAATTCCAGCAAGTAGTTAATCCAGGATTCGTATCTTTTTTTTTTTTTTTTTAATCTGCACATTTCACAGTAGCACTCTTCACTCTTTCCCACATTCTAAAGATTCTTCTTTGTTAAATTGAGTGTGAAATAATGTTACTGAAACTTGACTCTGTATTCCTCTTTAATTCTTTACCCTGGAGTCCTTTTCTCCGCCGGAGGTGTATATTAGATGTTGCTATTGATTTGTCAGTCCCTTCTCCATAACACGTTGATGTCTGCAAAATAAACCAGGATTCTGTTCCTCAAACTCTGCTTCAAAGTTGAAATTACATTATTCCACTTTCCCCAATTTTATATGGGCATTTTAGTAGAGAAGGTGTTTGCATGCCTTTATTTAAGCCTTCCTCTTTTTGTTTAGCACATAATGTGTTTCAGCCAGACCATAGGCTTTTCCATAGGTTGGTGTTGTCCAGGGGTCCAAGTTCAGCCTTTGAGGGACCTTCATGGGTCCCTTCATGGGTTTTTAGTATGACTTTGTTCTATTTAAGCTACTCATAATTGCTTCTATGTAATCTTCCGGTCCTGAGAGAGGGGATACTGAGCATTTTCTTCTGCAGTCCATGGTTTTATCCCAATTGTTTCCTTGTTTTCTTCTAGCAGTGGAGTTCTTAGCTGCCTTGTAAGATTCTTTTAATCAATTGTTGTTGCAAAAAATTTGCTACAAATGATTTTGCTGCTTTTTCTTTTAAGGAAATCATTGGTTACTGTTAATCAAACATACTCAACTGTTAGGCTGCCTTTAAGATTGCTAACTGGGAAACTGAAAACAGTTACTGCCCTCTTTGAAGAGAAAGCTTGTCTAATCACAATACAAAGTAGCAGAAAAATATGAAAACATGCTGGATAAATGCTGAAAGGAGTTTCAGTCTTTAATTTTCATTGAGAAAAGTTGAAGTTTTGTTAGTTTGTTGTTGTTGTTATTTTTTTTGACGATTCCTCTCCATTCATTACTTTGTATAAAAAGCCTTTTTTGCTTCACTCTACTCTTGCCTCTAGAAGTTGCTACATCAACAAGGTAATTTGTCTGACACAAAAATGCCTGATATTTCAAATAGGGTAATAAAGATTAGGTATGTGGCCTTACTACATACATATGTATGTAGTGTATGATCTGGAGTGCATGGTCACTTGTAACAGCAGAATTTTAGGCAGTTTATATGAATAGTCAGTACTGAGTTGCCACAGGTCCCCAGCAGGACAAAAAATGTTTTGTTTGTGGTATCTGTTGGTGAACTATCTATGGTGTCTGTTATGTGAACTTATTGTAAGTTCTGTTATCATATGTTTATTTAACGTATTTTGTCTTCATTTTAGATAACACCTCAGAAGACAAAAAGAACACAAAGAGACTATGTTCAGCTTCTTCCGAAAAAGTCAAGATTCAAAGAAGGTCACAGTACCAGAGAGAGAAGCAGATGGATTTGTTATTGTGGGTAAGTGGTGCTTCTGTATAAAGTGATTCTTTCATCGCTAAAATTTTGATCTTGAAGTTTCTTTGAGATGCTTAGACTAAATGAAATGTTAAGAGAAGCCATGATAAAAATTGTTCAGTATTCTTACTTTTCCTGACAAAGTTAATTTTCCTAGTCTGCTCTTTTGGACTAAATAGCTGAAGTTTTATTTACATAAGTCTGAACTTATATTCAGGAGAACTGAAAATGTAGTTTCTTGTTTTTTCCTTTCATGCTGAGTAGGGATTGTTACAAAAGTTACATCCTTACAAAACAGGAAAGGTCAAAGTTTAGGCTTCTAGCTTTATGATTAGAGTTGTGGGAAGGGAATATCTTACTGCAGTTGTTAAAGGACTCATTTTTATTCAGGTTCCTTCCTTTTCATTTTATCTCCAGACTTTTTATATTAGAAGCCAAGAAGTGCTTATTGATTTCTGGTCATGGTGAATGTAGATGCTCTGTCTCAGAACCTGACTACTTTGATAAGAATTAAGCAGTTTAGGGTTTTCAAAGTCTTCTTGTTATTCAAAAACTAATCTGAACTACACACACCTGTGAATTGGCTAAATTTGGAGCTTTAATCAAGCTCTTACACAGTTTTGCAGGTCAGCTTAAGTGTGCAGAAGAGAAAAAAGTTATTGCTGTTATGCTGAAACTGGTCCTTTCCTTTTTTCTCTTTTGACAATTTGTTTTCCTTCTTGTGAATCTGTCATCATCAATACTGAGCTTCTAGTGCTCTGATTTACTGACTCATTTTTATCAGGAATCTTACAGTGTTTCTCTGTTTAAGTGTTACTTCTTGAGCATTTTCAAGTCAGAGAAGCCCCTAGAGTCTTAACAATGTGAGAGACTATTGGAACCCTTTCTGAGAACTTAGATTTTTGGCAAAAGTTCTCCATTCAAACAAACCTGTTTCACATCTGTGACTGTTTTGTCATGTTTAATGGCTGCCTTCCACTAGATTTTGTTCACCTGCAGCAGTTCTGATGACTACATCAAGTCACTCCAGCATTTACATTGTGGAAGGGTCAAAGGAGACACATCATCATCCCCAAAAAGTCTGGAGACCATTTAGCATTTCAGTTTCTGTAATAGGCAGAATTCTGCACCCAAATGTTGCTATGTCCCATAGTTGCTGGTCCTGATTCTGCATTCAATTTAGCTTCATTCCTTTTTTCTGAAATGTTGTCAGTGACTATTTGAACTTTGTCCACATAAATTCACATAAAATGAATCAGTTAAATATGAACTTAAGAACAATCAATTTTATTTGAGTCTTCTCTTTTTTTTTCTTTTTTTAATTTCTTTTTTGCTTAGACAGAAGTTAATTTAGCTGTCTGCAATGAAATGGACTGCACTGGCAGAAGAGCTGCCATCAACCTTATCAGTGAAGCACATCACTGTCTTGCAAGGCAAATGTAGTTGCAGAATTATGGATCAGGACTTAAGTAGATGTTTATCTGAAAGGGGTGTTCGTATCTAGGAATAGTGCCAGTGGAAAAAAAAAAAAACAAACCATAAAATCTAGCCATTCTCTTAGTTGTTATTTTGTTACTCAGATGGAATGTTCTGAAGCTTTTCAAAGCTGGTGTAAAATATTCTGGAAATCCAATAGTAAATATCTTTTACACATCTCAGTAACAGATTTCTAGGACCATTAGTGTGAATACTACTGTAGGCAGTGAACGCTCTTGGAGGGAGTGAGAATTTAATTTCTTACATTTTAAGTCGGTTCTTAAACTCAGTCTTTCATTCAGAGCATATAAGAACAAAAAGCCTAGTTCACCAATATCCTGTGGACATGGGAGGAATCTTTCTGTATTAGTTGATATTTGAAAAGTGAGAAGAAAATTCATGCTTTACTGAGAAAGCTCCATCACAGCTATTGCCATGTCAAATCCTGAGAATGATTTTTAATTTTTTTTTTCATAGCTTCTTCAAGTCTTGTTATAAATTGCTATATTTGAAATCTACCTTTTCCTTGTAAAGTATCAATGCATTTGGGAATTCAGTATCTGACTAGAAAGGTGACTCATAAAAACAGCAGAATTGACAAAATGAACTTTGCAGCCTAGCAGCTGAAAGAAATTCTCTATTTTAGCTTTTGGGGTAAATATTACATGTGTGGAAGTCAAGCAAAAAAAATTTGTAATTCTCTCTCTACAAAACAAATATAAAATATAATTTCCTACCAGTGACTAAAACACTTTTGTGTCTAACTACCAGTTCACTAATTTTCTGGGTACTGGTCGTCTCATCTCTTCATGCAGCTGTAAAAATGGTGCTTGTTCTGTAACAAACAGAACTATTACTCTGAAAAGGGAAAAAAGGCTTATGAAATAGGCACAACACATGCAGTTGGTTTTGATGAGTGAATCAAATGCAGGAATGGAAAAATGTTTCAGAGGCTTTCCTGATCATCACAAACTGTTTTTGATGTTAACATTCTGAAAGCCAGAATTAAGAAAACAAGTAATTTTCAGTTAGCTTGGGAATCTTGGAGAGTAGTAGTTCTTTAGGAATTCCTCACGTTTTGTGGCTTTTGTAATATAAAATAAATTCCAGGCTACCATTCATTGCTAGCCTTAGAGAAAAAGACAGTTTTAATGCTAGCATTTTGGTTTGGCACACAACTGAAAATCTCCCATCAGTCTCAAAGATCCAAATGTCTTGTAGTCCTAATCTCAGTCTAAGATCAGGAATTGAAAAACTGAGACAGCAATGCTGCTTCGCATGTGTATTTGGCAAGACAGTCAAAAACTCTGCAAAATCCCCATTGTGCTGATGGTGCATCTGGGTTGGGTGGTTTCTGCTTGAAGCAACTGAAAGATCATAGAATCAGAGGATGGTTTGGGTTGGAAGGCACTTTGAAAGATCATTTAGTCCAACCTGCCTCCATGGGCATGAACATCTATCAATAAACCTTGTCATTTAAAGCTCTGTGCAGCCTGACTTTGAACACAACTTTTCTGGGCAATTTATTCCAGTGTCTCATTACCCTCATCATTAAAAAACCATATAAATAACTAAAGTCAATTAGAATATTGTTCTGTTGGTCCTCTTTCAAAAGGACTGGGAGAAGTTTATTTTGTCTTCAGGTTTGGTTTAAGAACCCAATGTGCAGGATCTTGTTTACTTTTCCAGACAAAACTGCAGTAAGCCAGAGGGAGGGAGCAGCAAACACTGGTGGCTCCAGCAGGCAAGTGAGCCTGCAGCCCAGCCAGGGTGCCAAGGGTGCAGTGGCTCAGGCACAGACCTCGCTGAGGAGCAGGGCAGTGCCGCACTCCCTGGACAAGGACACCACAGCTCTGGGGACAGTGACCGGGCCAGCCGAGACCTTGGTGCCAGACACTTCTGCAGGGATCAGACACATCTGAGGCCAGGCCAGGAAGTCAGGTCAGAGCGTTGTGGTCACCCAAGTTCCCAGGCATCCCTGCAGGCTGCTTTTGGCAAGGACCAAGGAAGGAGGCTTCTCCCAGAGCTCTTTGCCTGGCCCTGATGGATGTGCTCAGGCTGCATCGTGTCTGTGCTGGCCATGGGCACAGAGAGCCAAAGCCCTGGCACTGGGAGGGGGCTGGCGAGCTCGGTGCTGTGCTCAGGGCTGGACAGCCAGGAGGGTTGTGTTGTCTTTCACTGTGTCTGCAGGCAGCACAGGTCTCTGAGGAACTGTTGATCTGATCCTTTGACTATGCCTGAGTTCAACGCTTTGTTTACTTTTGGCTTGTGATTTAAAGGGAAATCTGTTCCGTGGATTTAAGAGTTGTTGGGTTTTGTTTGGTTTTTTCTCAGGATCTTTTTATGTTGGGTATTGGAATGGAGTAAATGGTTTGGAGAAGCAGCTCAGTTGCAGATGCTGACAAACCTGATTTTTAAACATATTTAACTTCTGTTTCTTCCCTGAACCTAGGACAGATTTCACTTTCATTTTTTAAGATGTAAATTAACATGGATTTTCAATACTGGCCAAAGGCTGTCATTTCAGAGCTCTGCTCTCAGTTTCAAGGGCAGACCTCTTAACAAGTGGTAGGGAGTATTGGTACTTACAGGGAGCACTAAAGTGTCACATAAAGGTTGTTTTCTGAGATTCAGCAATTTTGTAATGAAGTTTTTCAATTAGGAAGTACCTAAGGAAAAGTGAACAGGCACAGGATTCTCATCAGAGTAGAGTGGCTGTCACAGACACAGGAAGGCTGTGGCCATGATAAGAAAGTTTTGCAGGAATTTTGTACTAAATACACACTTCTGTACTGTGAACCTCCATTCTTCCTATTGGGCTTTCCTAGATCCATCTAGGACAGCCATCTAGAATTTATGAGCAAATTTTGGTTTAATGCTTATTTGTTAATATTTATCCCTATTGGAGTAAGCGTGGTTTTTGCTTATCAGGTTTCCTGTCAATAGAAAATAGTGACAGACATAAGAAATTAAGGGTTTTGAAAACTCTTCCAAATAAATAGAAGGATCTGTGGTATTTAAATGGGTCTTGGATTTGTTCAATTAACCAGTGTCCCTTCTGTTTCAATGATGATGTCTGAAGAGAAGAAACCCTACAGAGCAAATGTGTTCAAGCTTGCACCAGCATCTAAAACGTCACAGAAAAGGAGGTAGGAACTACTGTTTTTCATCCTGTGAGATGAAATACAGTATAAGGCAATTATTTCTTCCTTATTAAAAATACAGAAAAGAGCAGGTACTAATGCCAGTTGACAGGTAGAAAATTTGGGAACTTTTTTGTGAGAAGTGGGATGTTGTTGATTTCATTATTACAACCTCTGTGACAAAGGAACATAATGGGCTGCAAAAAGAATACACTGGGAGTTTGATAAATTATGCTGGATGATAACAGGTATTCTTATCTTAAAATTTTGGTGCTCAGGTGTGACTTACTCTTTTATGTTAATCTCAGCAAGGCATTTGAACTTTGGCTTATTTCAAATGGGGTACTTGCACCTTCCTCTGATGTATTCAGTATCTATATTGTTGAGTTAAATCAGTATTATAATTCCTTCTTATGGGATCATCCTCATCTGTAGGCAGGAGTATCCTCACTCCTCTCTGAAACTGTGAAAAGTATAATTTACATCCAGATGAAAACTTCCCTTTGTCAGCTGCAGTTATATTGCAGAAGAACATTCTTAACAAATGGGAAATCTTCTGTACTGAAGATACCAAAAAGTAAAATAATCAGCCCAAGTCAGCTTTTAGTTTTGAAAATGGACTGTTTTTCCAAAGAACAATTTTATGTATACTTGTTCCTCTCCAAACTGCATTTTCTGTTTTGCCATAAATTTACTCTGCATGCAGGTAGTTTTTGGGAAGCTTTGGATAAAGTGCATATTTGAATTAAGGGACACCCCCAGTGTTGCCCAACATGGAAAAAGGCTTTACAATTGGATCCTTACAGTTTCCATATTGATCTTAGTAGTAGAGATCTCTACATAGATTTTTAAAGAATCCCTTAAATGTTTGCCTCTGAGATAAACGTATATATGTATAAATTTTCTGGAGTGAATCTGTTATGAAATGGAAATTTATTATATTGATACTCCTGAAACAAAGGAGTACCCCCATACTAGTTCATTACTGCAAATCAAATACTTTTTCTGCTTTCTTCCCTCTGCATACACACCTCAAAGATTAAATGCATCAAGAGATTTGTAAAATCTTAGTGTTATTGCTGCTGTTTGTTTTCTAGGAGTTAGTAGTAATGTGTAGTAAGTCCCTGTAAATATCTACTTTGCTTTTTCATTAATATTTCAGGAGCTTTTGAGTGGTGCTAGTAAGGAAGGTTGGGCTGCAGTGTTTTAAAATATACTGTTACATTAAAGAAATGTACAAGGCATTGTGCCAGTTGGAAAAAAGCAGTGTCTCAATGTCCTTTCATTTTCTGCATCAATGGACTTACATTATCTATTTTTTATATAACAGGAAGCGCTTGTGTAGTTATTTCCAACCTTACAGTTTTTGAATAACCAAGCTACTGTTTTTTTGTGTTTTGAGGTTAAAATATTTAATACTAACTTTATAGTAATCTGAGATTTGGGGAATATCTGTTAATACTTTTATCTAAAGAATATTTTATATGTGTCAGCCTGTGCCACTGTAAGTGAACTCTTTTGATGCACACTAAAAAGTTACAGTATTTAAAGTAACCTCTTTCCTGAAGTGCTGCTTTATGGTTTTTATCCTTAAAAACCACAGTAGCTGATCTGGGCATTGAATTTTGCAGCCAGAGTTGACTGAAAAGGGAGGAGGAGGAGGAATTCAGAAGAAACAGTCCTCTCCTGTTACCGATCCTTAGTTGCATAAGGAGGTAATGTCTCCACTTCATTCAGTGATGAAGTCAAACTAATCCTCTTTGGGACTAATTTTGCACAAAAACAACCTGCGGTTTTCAGTGGTGCCGCTAGATGGGGATTTCCCTCGGATTCAGGGCTCGAAGGGCTTTGCTCTCCCCCTTTCACACACAAAAGTGCAGTAGTAGTAATTATCAGTGCACCATTTGATTAGACTGTAGGTTTTCAAGGGATTTATAAAAAGCTTTTTAAAGCCTAATATCAAATCTATAATGACATTCCAACCTAATAAAAACAATGAAGCTTGAAATGTTGACAGCATGTATCTAGATGTTGGCTTGTAATTCGTTCCAAACAGATCTGTTGAGGCCCATGTGGGACCTAAATAACACAAAGAAGTAAATTTGCATATTTTACAGCAGGGGGAAAAAACAGAATGCAAAAACATGAATAATTAGGAGCACAAGCTTCATGCTATATTAATACTGTTGAAAAGCATGTGTTGATTGTATTCTGAAAGCCAGTAGTGATTTGGTTGAGTGAACTCAGTCAGCATCTCTTATGCAGATTAAAGGATCTGGGTTACAGAACAACTGAAATGCATTGTTTTGCTGTATAAGGAGGTATATTTCTTAAAGGAAATGCTTTTTTTCCCTCTTGGATTCTATACAGCATAAGGAGTTGTTCTCTTTAATGCATCATCAAAGAATATTTTTGTTGACAAATGACTGTGCATTTCTTCATTTAATTGTACACCTCTAGATTTTAAAAACAATTCTCCCAGCCACAAATCAGATGTTAGTATATTTAGCACTTTAGTATACATGACCTACTTACTTTTCATTCCACATAATTTCTCTTGCTTTTATTTTCTAGGGCTTGAGCCCCTGGAACATACTCATGATGCTTTCATGCTATGAATTTCTTATTTTTAAATTTGCAGCAAATGCCCTTCTCAAAATATTAGCATACAGGCCAGTTTTGAATCTGAATATTGTGAATGGTTGTGTTGGCTTCTGTTGATTGTAACATACAATGTATAGCATACTTTTTATGAAAGAAAAGGTTATTTACTTAAAAATGGTAAATAGTATCAAAAGCAATTTATTGTTTGCTTTGGCTGAATATTGTCTTGGCCCCTTAACTCACAACTATCTTGAAAAGTTACCTGATTTTGACCATGGACTCAAGGGAGGAGAAAAGAAAGAAGATGAAGACTTCTTGTTTTACTTGTTTTAATGCTGGCAAGAAAGAATTATGTGCTGCTGTATCAAGCAGCTTTATTTTGGGGCTTTAAGAGACGAAAATGCACAGAACTAAACACTTGCATTCTGTCTATTAAGCACATCTTCTTAATTTGCATAACCAAAGGAAGAAAATAGTAAAATGTAGCCGTCTTTTTAGAAGTTGATGTAATTGTAAAAGGTTAAAGAGGCATCTGGCAAAAGGTTGTTTTGAGGTCACACATGCATCTGGCAGTTTGCTGCCAGTCCTCTAAGAAAATATTGGTTGGGGTTGCATTCCTGTTTTTCATATTAACTGCCTTCAGACTTGATGTATAATAGTCACTTTCTACAGTCCAGGTCTCCAAAGTGCTCCTCAGAGGTTTGGTCCTACTGATTTTAATTTTTGCAAATACTGATGGAAGCAGAATATGGTTAAGTAAGAAAATCCTTTTTTTACTAGAAATTTTTTCTTAGAAAAGATGAAGACTTTTTTTGGACATGACTGGTCTACAATGATGTGTTTACATAGCTGAGATTGTATTTTTTAACCTTTCTTATAGTAGGGTGATCACTTTTGACACCTGGCTTCTGACAGTTTTACTCCCATATGTAGAAGTTCACTCTCTAGTAGCAGTGCCATAGTCTATTGGCCTATATACATTCTTAAAGCAATTTGAAGTTGAAATATACAAAAGAGAAATACCTATTGCCTATTGTAAAACAGAGTAAAACCAGTAAAATATACTATAAAAGTATGGATTTTCAAATGCTGGTTGTAAACTTTGTTTCCCAGAACATGCTGGTCATTAAATCACTTTTAGAATTAAAAGTTTCTTTGCTTTATGGTGCAAAGAAAATGGTATGTTCTCAGAGTATGAGAACATACTTTTAGGCCAAGTCTGATTTGCCTATATACTGAGTGGACTCACAGCTACAGCTAACTAAAAAACAGGAGTTGAAAAACGTGTTGCAGGAGCACAAGCTGATGTTCTGGCAAGTGATAAATTCAGTTTGAAGTCCCTCTTTCAGAAATTTACAGCATAGTTAGATGACCATGCCTTGCAAAAAGGGCCCTAGTCATTAGCTCATGCAATCACTGCCTGTCTGGTTGGAGTCATTCATACTTCTACAGATGTTAATCAGTGTTAATTTTCTCAGAAGGAAATGTTATGTTGAACCGATTTTACACACACCCCTCCCTGTCTCTGGCAAATAAATGTTTTTGTACTTTTTTTTTTCCAGTGGATTAAGAAAAATTACTTTTCCAAAGATACACTGTCTTGTTTATTTTTAATTAGATATTATGGAGAAACTCAAGAAGGTTTTGTTCTGTTTTACAAGTGCTTCAAATCAGTCATGTCATAGGGCTCAATGTGAAATAGTAACATAAGTGTAAGGCTTTTCCTTAAAAATGAAAGGTGGCTTGTCACCTTGGCCATAAAGATGTGGGGTTTTTTAGCTGCTCCTTCTTGGTATGCTAGTTGAGTATGTTTCAGTCAGGAAAAATAAATTAAAGGCTATAGGAGACTTATCCATTCAGTTGTTTTGCATTTCAGTGCTATTTCACCTGTTTTTGCCATGACATGTCTTTAAAGGTTGCCAAAAATATAATGTGCTTTCTGATGTCTGCTCACAGAGCTGAATGATCTTCAGCTTTTACATAGTGTTTTCCTCCACAAATGAGGGTTGTGTGGACAGCAATGAAATTTACTCTTTTCCTTCAGTCAAAAAGAAGCATTTGCTCACCGCATTGACCATGGCTTGCTGGGGAAATTATGCAGTAATCATTATGTTCTGACATGATCATTTAACTTTGTGCTTTTTATATATTTTAGGAAATCTCCGCTAATTTTAGTAAATTAGTGCTATTTCTATTGTCATGTGGATATCCTACATGACAGTAAAAAATATAGAAGAATACAACTACCTCCTAGAACTAGTGGGCTGCTTCGTTTGTGCAGTTTGTTTATCTGTTAGCACATCCCCTGCTGTTAGTAGTTACCCGTCTACGCTACAGGATATAATCCCAGCCTTAATTCTGTATATTGTTTCCTCAATTTACACATGATTATTTGCTATAAAAACTGTGTATAGGGCAAAAATTATAATGGACAGAAAATACCTCGAAAGTTTAAGTTGATTTAACTCAGAATGTTGGTACAGTATGTTTCTCTCTCTTTCCTCTTCCCAGCAGCTGAGATAGATGTGGGACTTCAGATTCATTCAGCAGATGAATACACTCTCTTCATTTCCTTCTTGTTTTTGCCAGGGTGTCTAGGTGAAGTCAGGGGAACATGGATTAGGTGGATATGGATTTTGTATTTTGTCTATAAGAATACAAGTACAAACTGTAGGGAAATCTCACAGTTGGAAGTATTGAGTTGTCAATGGTGAGGCTCATTGTCAGTGGTGAGGCTCATTTGTGGTGCTCAAAGGTGCTTTGGTTTGTTGTGGGTTTTTTTGTGGTTTTTGTTTGTTTTTCTCTTTCAGTTACCTCGAGATTAACGATGAGGTTTTTGAGCCTGTAACTGCCATGTGAATATACATTTTGTTTCAGTTAAATTGTGCAAGCTTCCTTAAAATGATCCAAAGTCAGAGACCTTTCCTAGAACAAAACAAAGCCAACCAGAAAAGATTCTTGCTGTTAGTCTGTATCATTTAAAATCTCTTTTTGCTGAGATCTGTCTGGACCAGCAGTATACTCCAGTTGTTCAGGATTTAAGCTCAGAGTTTTCATACTCCCAGGTGAACAAGGGAGAGCAACAATTTAAAACCCATTAGATTAATTTTTGTCCTTATTTCAGTTAGTTTGAAACTTAAGGGGTTTTTGACAAGGACGGAATGGAACTTTATGGCTATTTCTTTGCCATTTTATTTTTCAATGGGAACTTGCCTACGTGATTCCTTCTGAATTATTTCATCCATAGGTCTTGCAGAAGGGCAGGACTACAGAAGATTTGCTTTACAAAAACATTAGAAAAGCTATTGGAGCAGAAAGCATTCAATATTATCTTTAAAAGATGGATATTAAGTACACATACTAATGCACCCTTCATTTGGAGGCAAACTTTTGGAGAGGATTTTTTTTGGTTGAAACTGTTTTCTTTTACTAATCCACAAGTTATGTCAACACTCTTATAAAAAGATGCACGAAGAGCTTTCATTAGGTCTAAATACTGACTCCAGTTGAATATAAACTTCAGTTCGATATACCAGCTCTTACAAAAATTTACTTCTACTTTACTACTGAGCAACCCAAAGGTGAAACCCAGTAAAGAACCAGTAGTAATTTTCAAGTCATTCTTGTATTGTGTTTTTAAAAAATAGGAAAGCGTGAACCAAGAAGTAGAATTAAGCATCACTGAAACTTAGTTTACAAAATCTGTTTAGAGCATATTTGCCTAAAACAACCTGCTGGAAAAAGCAGAGACCAACAACAAGACTGAATTCTTGGTATGCTCCAGAGCTGAAGTGTCTGAATCAAGGCACCATACCTCAAGCATATCTGTCCACTTTACTCAAAACCAAAAGCAGAAGTTACAGCATGTTCTTCTTTAAATATGTTTGGTGTGTATTTGTGCTTATTCAAGCATTCATCTGAGAAGTGAGAGACCTCAGCTCAAGTTCTGCGTAGGCTGAGTGCTGTCAGATGCACATCTTCCAGCATTAAGGTCTAAAAGTCCAGTGAGAGGACTCCCAGTGTTTATACTGGCTGCACAGTGGTTCTACTTCAATAATGCAAGACACAGGAGCTTCTCTGATACTGCATGAGTCATTGAACTTCAGTGGCCTGTGAATAAGAAAATGGGAATATTGATCTCTGCTCCCTGGCCCATGTGCGTGGTGGATTTGTGCTTTTTTTATTTCTTTAAATGAAATTACTAAAGCTTTTAAAAAAATTTTGCAGCACAAAGAGACAGAATGTGTTGCCAACTTCTAGGCATCAGGCTCAAACTTGTTCTGATTTGTTTTACTTCTGTCCCAGGCAACCCTTTCTTTTTGGGTGAACCAGGTCCAGCTTCCAAAGGAAGGGGAGAAAGGTTCCCAAGCCAATTAAAGTGTAGCTGACAGAGAGAGCTCCCTGTGGCAGCCAGGAGTCTGAATATCATCAGACTACAGGGACCAGATTTCAGATCCATTGTTTCTTGAATGGGCTGGTTTAGAGGGTGAGGGTAAAAGCAGTGTCTGCTCTCCTTTTCCCTGGAAATTAAAACAAGGGGAATGTGCCCGTCATGCCTGAAACATGCGGTGGGAAATGTGAGGGGAGACATGAGTTAAGCTGCTTCCCGATTGGATCCAGGACACTGTTGCAGAAGTGACAGCTAATGAATTTAAGTTCCTAATGCATTTTGTGGCTTTTAAGACAGCTGCTTTCTTAGATTATTGTTTCAAGTATTCCTTTGTAGGCCTCCTACCAATTCTAATCTTGTCGATAGCGAAATATGCATTCTGTGTGAAGATAATGAGTCATGCTTTGTTACAATACACTTTTCATTTAAAGTAGCATAAACAGCAGTCAAATTCTACTTGCAAGTCCTTGCTATTGCGCTAAACTACCTTTTTAGGAGTATTGAGAAACTTTTAAAACAAAGAAGGGAGCAAAATAATTGAGCATCATACTTTTGGGTGATATTCAAATTGTCACAGCCGTGAATGCATTCATTAGCTGTCAAAATTTGATTTTAAAAAGCCCTACTTTGATGCTGGACAGTGTGCTGCAGGCACAGCTGTTTGGCGGAAGAGGGTGCATTTTGTTTGTGCGTATTCCTTCTGCCGGCTTTGTGATCCAGTGGGCAGGGGCTCCCGGCCCTCCTGGGGGGCTGACAGTGCTGGCTGGTAAAAGAAATGGGATCTTATTTGGTGTAAAATAATAGTATCACAGGATATGCTAAGTTGGAAGAGAGCCACAAAGATCAAGTCCAACTCCTCGTCCTACACAGAGTGTCCCAAGAATCACACCCTGTTCCTGGGAGTCCAGAGACTTCTTGAACTCTGTCAGGCTTGGTTGGTGCTGTGACCACCCTGGGGAATTGTTCCAGAGCCCAGCCACCCTCTGGGTGAAGAACCTTTGTCTAGTATCCAACCTAAACCACCCCTGACACAAGTTCAAGCCATTCCCTCCAGTTCTGTCACTGGTCACCCAGAGAAGAGATTGGTATCTGTCCCTTCTTTTCCCCTCACGAGGAAGTTGTAACTGCAATGAGGTCTCACCTCAGTCTCCTCTTCTCCAGACTGAACAGACCAAGTGACCTCAGCCATGTCTGATATGGCTTCCCCTCGAGGCCCTTCACCATCTTTGCTGCCCTCCTTTGGAGACTCTCTAACAGCTTAATGTCTTTTCTATATTGTGGCACCCAAAGCTGCACACATTATTCAAGGTGATGCCACCCCAGCTCAGAGCAGAGCAGGACAGTCCCCTCCCTTTCCCAGCTGGTGATGCTATGCCTGATGTCCCCAGGACATGGGTGGCTTGCCTGGCTGCCAGGGCACTGCTGAATCATATTGAGCTTTCTGTCAACCAAGACCCCCAGATCCCTTTCTGTGGCACTGTTCTTCAGCCTCTCATTCCCCAGTCTGTTTGTACATCCACGGTTGCCCCATCCCAGGTGCAGAATCTGACGCTTTCCCTTGTTCAATTTCATACAGTTGGTGATTGCCCTGTTCTGTAATTTGTTGAGGTCTCTCTGCAGGGCCTCTCTGCCTTTGAGAGGTCAACAGCTCCTCTCAGTTTTGTATTATCTGCAAACTTGCTTAGTATCCTTTCAAGTCTTGTGTCCAATAAAGACGAAGAGCACAGAGCCAAGGATGGAGCCCGCAGAACCCCTCTAGTGACAGGTCACCAGTCTGATGTCACCCCGTTCACTGTAACCCTTTGTGCCTGACCCCTGAGCCAGCTGCTCACACATTGCATGATGTGTTTATCCAGCTTAATGCTGGACATTTTCTCCAGAAGGATCCTGTGGAGACAGTACTGAAAGCTTTCCTGAAATCCAAAAAATTACACCAACTAGCTTCCCTTCCCTGATCAACTAGGTAAAGTAAAACTTTATAGTAAAAAAAGTAAAACTTTACAGTACAGTAAAAGCTGTCCAGCACATTCTGATTTCAAGTTTGATTATACGAAGTCATTAAGAACTTCAGATTAAATGTCCTTAAAATTTTACTTACTTGCATATTGTTTTTTTTTTTTTTAAACCTGTAGCATTGAGTACTGCGGTGGAAGTTGGTTTAAATTTGTTCAGGGCCATAGTCCAATACTGTTTGTCTTGTCTTTATCCTTATACTCCTGAGGTAATTTGTCTTGCAATGTTTGGGTTTTTTTGCAGTCTTCTGTTTTAACACAAAAAGGCAATGGTTTTTTTTTCTTTTTTTTTTTCTTTTTTTTTTCAAAGACTCCCCTCCCCCTCAATTTCTCATTATATCTTTTACTTTGAGCAGTACAGGCTCATACCTGCTTAATGTCAGCAGGTATCTTTCAGCTGCACATCTTGCATACTGACCTTTGTAACAGATACTCTTGAGCAAGAAATGTTTTCTTTTCTATTTGATGAATCAGATGTAAATCGAAGGATGTCTGTGTTATTCTTTTGTTTTCTTATTTCAGAATCTTTAAGTGGTCATGTCTACTACTTCCTTTCTCTCTTTTTTCCTGCTCTTTTCCTTGGGTCCAGTGAAACTTCTGAATCCTCTGGATTTATATTTCTTTAAGTCTTCAGCACATTCCTGGCAGCATAAGCCATCTGTTTGCTTACATTCTGTAGCTAGAGTCAATGAACTTCTTGTACAGGGAATGAATTATGAAGTTAAGACATTTCTGGTGAGAACATGTCTAGGCACTTTTGATCTTGACTCTGGAGATCCGGCTTAACACGGGGTACAAATGAACAAACTCCAAGAGGCTCTTGTTTTAAACCTTCTATTTCCATTCTACTCCTCCTATTTCCATTCTGCTACTGCTGACTTTCCTCATGTAGACCCCCTGTTACCTTTGCCAACTGGAGAGTGACCAATCCTCAATCTTGTTATCTGTCTGTGTGACTTTAAGTGGCATAAATGCTCTGATGTGATACCTGCAGTGTTAAGGACCAGCTGGTTGATGTAGTGTTTCAGGAGTCCACTCTATTCTGCCCTTTTGAGAGGGCTGAGCCATGTACTACACTGACATGCTGCAAGCAGATGGTGATAGCTGATGTACTGTGAGGATATTCTTTGACTTTTGCTTTATGTCTGGTAGGCTTTTTATTACCATGAAACCACCCAAAAGAACAGAACCGTTGAAAAAAGCTGATGGTTTCTGAGGTCAGGATTTTAAGTACATCATTTAAGATAACTAAATAGATAAATGCTATATAAACTGTCTCCAGAAATCATCTGAAGGTCAGAACAAAATGTTATAGGGTCCTTGTCCTTCTTTCTTCACTTCAAAATAACAGCTTCCAACTAGAACTCATATTCTGAATGATAAATTCAATGATGTGTATGAAACCTAGTTATGAAGCACAACGTGCAGGTAAACAGGATAAGTAATATGACCTCACTTGCTTTAGAAACATACTGAAATGCTAGTCAAGCAGAAGTAGAAATACCCTGAAGTGTATTTACTCTGGCCATTTCATAAAATCCTGTCTACCTTTTGATATTCCTTACTTCTGACATATTTATTATCAAAAGACTGAAGAGTTTCAGCTTGTACACTTGATGGACAAAGAGGTATCCAAGAGCTTTCTATATTCTTAGACTCCCCATACTCTAGTAAAAAGTTACTTTAGTTCTTAAATAAAAACATCTTATTTGTACACATTACTACACACCCTGAGGATAACCATTTAAGAGATGCATTGAAGCAGCTCAAAAACAGTTTGTAGATTCCCATTAAACCTTTAGCATGAGTTTACTTGTGGCTGTGTATGTGGCCTTCCTACTTTTTCAAGGTGGATTTATGTACAGTTATTTTTGTTGGTAAACCTGAGGTTCACTTGCTGGTGAGCATAATTCATGCTACAGTCAGGGTGGAAGTGTTTGGATGTTTTGGATGTAAATTTTGTAGATAGGTCAAATAAATACAGGTTGAAGGAAGAGCATTGCAGATGGGGAGGCTTTGTTATATTTTCCTTTATTGTAGACTGAATGTCTGGTTGCCATTTTTCCCCCTATAAGTTCCATCTGTATTTCAGCATGGGAGGGTCTCCTGTTGGGTTTTTCCCCCCTGCTTACACAATGGAGCATACACACTAGACAGTGGTATCGATTCTTACAGAACACTACTAATACTTTACTGCATGTACACCACCTGCTTCTGAACAAAATATGTCTAGTAATCCATATGTATATTCTTTTATATTACCACTTAATTGCTTTCTGAACAGTGAACTGAAAGAATAGCTTCAATTAAAATAAGTGTGTGCAGTGGAAATAAATTCGGTGTAATATTGAAGGGGAAAAGATTCAAAGATAAATGCAGAGTTAATAAATGAAGTGGAGCTCCACAGTTCTTGACCATCTCCTGTGATATCTTCTAAGGGGAGGATTCTCAAGCAGTCAAATAACAGGTGAGAAAAAGACTGAATAACTGGTTTGGTCTCCTAGCACTATTTAACTCTTGTGTCCTGCTATTCTTCTTCAGTGAGAAAATACCAGGACAGAGTCAGGTGTGTCAGCATCTTCCGTGATGATGCCCTCTTGACAAAGGGGAATTTCAGGATGTTAAACATTGTGTATGATTGAACCATTGCGACTAAATCTGCTGTTAATGGCATAGAACATGAGAGGAAATGGGAGAGGCACCAAATATGTCTTTGATTTACCTTTGAGCTAACTGATTTCAGGTGGCCAGTCTAGTATGTTTGTCCATGCAAATTAGAGTGCCCTTTTGGCCCCAAAGGTAACAAATTTTAAAATGAAGAGGTAGACACACAGAAAAAGCATATCTTACCAAGACATGGTAGAAAATATTAGCTATCCCTGTTCAAAATTCAACTTCTGTTGTTCATAAGAGTTACATCTCATGGAAACCAATAGCTTTTGGCCTGTTTCCAGACATGTGGGGGAAACTTTAGGTTATAATTATTATTTACGGTTTCTTTTAATTAAAAAACAAAATAGAAACAACTTCATGTTGACCACAATTTACTTGTGCTTCAGTGTTTTCATGAAAATAAATATTGCACCAATGTGAAAATTTGGTTCTTAAGAAAGTGAGCTTAATCTTTAGGAGTTCTTTTATGTGAATGCATTTCACAGAGATATATGATTATCTGTTCAAATTCTTGGTCTCAAGATTTGACCACAGTAAAGTTTTCTTTCTTTGTGTAAACAGTTTTCTTTCTTTCATTGTGAAAGCAATGATAGTCTACTTAGGAGTATGTTTACCTGTTACTTTTTTCATTGAATGAAAGCTGAAAGTTGATGACATATATTTTATGTGCAGCTGTCTGTGCATTTTCAATATAGGAGGAAATACAATCAGTTCAGCATGACTGGATTACTATAAATAGTGCTAGAAAATACCTTCATTTCCTCTCCACATTTATTTTTGTCATATGCCTTACTGACTGTAACACATAATGTAACCAAAAGTGGAGTGTAATATTTTTATTTTAAAAATGCAGTGTTAAAGAGTGGTATCTGTATTTGAGAAACAGAACTGTAAAATAGAGCCCACCTTATGAAAACATTTTGGGCATGTTTTGCTCTTTTTTTTTCGGGAGGTAAGGAATTTAATAATTGCAGATAATAGTGATGAAAGCAAGAATGCAATAAATTTTTGTGCTAAAACTATAAAAAGTTATTTTGGGAACAAAGAGGTACATTTCTGCATTAATAGGAAAAAATAAAGATTTCAGTCCTCAGTTTTGTCCTTCTAGTGGAAGCTAACTAAATAAAAATCATTTTACAGTAGTTCTAACTTAACATTCTTTTTTAGTTGAAAAGTGGAAACTTTAAGGGGGGTGGTTATGCTTTCTATGTATCATCATCTGTTAAACTAGTGTGATTTGCTGTCTTGTAACTAAGTATGAAAATGATGCATTTTATTAGTCAGATATGTGCAGGCTGCAATAACACACCGTGCATAACACGTCTGAAAGGAAAAGCACCTTCCAAAAGTACTCATTCCATTACCAGCAAACCCCACAGAGCCTGCTTTCCCATGGCTTTAGTGCTCACTAGCCTTAGCCTTGCTCCCTTACCCTCCTCCAGTCCCACAAATCTCTCCTCTCATGGTTTGGCAAGGAATGGCATTTCCAGGACTAGCTGGCCTGCTGGCCCAACGCACGGTGCCACCCCCAGATAAACCTAAAGCAGCACTTGGCTCTGATGGGTAGCAGCTGACTCCAGAGGCTGCTCACAGCCCTCTAACCCTTGGTTGAGCTGATCTGACTTAGCAGCTCTGGTTTAGGGACTTGGATGAAGCTTAATTGACACAGGCCAATGATCACAAAAGTTATTAATGAATAACAAATGGAAGCATGTAGGCCATCCAACTGAAAAAAAAAGAGAAGGTTTAGTTGTGTACTGCTTGGTTTTATAAGGAGTAGAGAAGTCTATAATTGCCTCCATGTTACTAAGAAAGTAACTTCTAGGAGAGCTGCAAAAAGGTTACTTTTGTGGAAAACTGTAGCACCGATTTTGTGGAAAACATTAGCACTGACTGTTCCCAGGGACTTGATTCTCAGTGTTCTACATGGCAAGTAAGTTTTCCATCATTTGTGCTTGTGCCAGGGGAAGATGACAAGCCATCCAGCCATATAAAAGCTGGATGTTAAGGGGTGTGGCTTCCTGTTATGAAACTTGCTGCAATCCTGAAATTCAAAGTAGATGAGAATGCATGCAAGACATTGAGAACAATGGAACAAGAGAGTAGGCACCAAAATAAATATGCTGGAATGTAGATTCATCAAGTTAACTTTCTGATTAAATAAAGCTGGGAACTTTGCTGTCTCTAAAATCGTGTTATTAGGTGAGTTCAAAGCCTGTCACTAGTGAGCCTGCTTATATGAGTAGAAACAACTATAGTAAACCTGTCTGAGAGCAACCATATGCCAGAAGCTGACCTAAGAGTATGATGAACCAATGATGTTTCATGGATGTATCTTTCCATTAAAAAAACCCCAAAAAACCCAAAAACCAAACCAAACCAAAACTAAAAACCCAAAACAAAACAAAACAAAAAACTCCAAAACACATGGGGGAAAAAAATGGAGTTGTTTGCTTTTGTGAATATTTGCACTAGCTAGATACCTGAATGGTTTGATAGTTTAAATGGAGTCCTTTAAACAGGAGGAAAGACAAGTGTACAAGAGAAACCTTCAAAAAAAAACCCAAAACCAAACCAAAAAGCATGGTTTTAAAAAATCCTATAAGCTATGAGCAGGATGCCACTGCATTGTTCCCGAGAACAGGAGTTCCCACCTAGGATTGTATTGAAGGGGATTGAGAATAGATGGATGAAGTGTGATACATAGAAGAAAGAAGTCAAGTCTGCAGAGGTACTGCTTGATAGCTTCAGAGCCATCTAATTTTAAAGCCAAATGTCATCTAAAGAAAGTAGATCCCTTAGTCCAAGGGCATTGTTGGAGAAAATACTGACATAATGCTTTTAAATATACAGATGCATTTTTCCACAATTAATTTAGTACCGTGTCCCACAGTAAATTCAGATTGGTGGAGGTTGGAAAACGTGCTCCAAAGCTGGCATGAACAATGTCTGATTGTCAGCAGACTAGGGTGAAGTGAGAACACTTTGTAAGTCCACTAAAAAACCCTGTTAGTCTCCAAAAAGAGTAGTCATCATCTGTATTTCTACTCCATGTGCAGACTCATCTTTTTTCTCCTTCCTCCTTGTTGAACAAGATAGCTTTCACTAAGAATTGCAAAGTCTCAACATGATTAAGGGGTTTTTAGAATGTGTAACAATTTCGTATACTTGACACATTGAGATAAGGTGGTTAATATTTCCGATAGACAGTACCTTCCAATTTATTTTTAGTAAAATGTAAGTATTTAAGAATTCCCAAGCGGTGAACAAAGCAGATGTCACCCTGAATGTTTACAGCAGTGAGTTTCAGCTTGTACCAACTGACAGGGGAGAAGACCTTTCTTTCAGTTTCTGTTCCTAACAGTGACTTGTGAGAAGTCACTCTATGAAAGTGCAGTTGGTAGAACTGGTTTGATATTGAAACAGTTCATCCATGTACTTTGTCTATATTGCTGTATTCCTTTTACTATGTAAACTGTGCTAAATTTGGGGGACCTAGAACATAATAGAATAGCTGAGTAAGGACAGAGCAGATGCCAAACAATTGCCCATTTCCTGAAATCTTTGTACAGAATTTGGAGGCAAAGCAATTCAAGGAAATGCTCAGTATGAAAATGAGGGAGCTGTAATAATTCATGAGATGGATTGTGTTGAGTAGGTCTAGAAGGTTGAGTGTAGGTCTGGCATTGAGAGCTTCTGTTGGCTCTGCGGACTGAAGCTTAATTTTAGTGTCAGATGAGAAAAGGTTGATTGTCTTGTCTTACCCTTTGCTTTTGCACTTCAATTGATACTAACATTTGGACAGTGGTGAGAGTATGGTGTTTGGCATCTTTCAAGAATGTGAGAAAGTCTCTTAGGCATTCTGGGTCTCTACACTCTCATGTGTTACTGATCCGGATTGCACATGATAGGTCTCTAAAAATTACAGATAGTCTTTCATGCCTTCTTGTATTTCATCCTGTCTGAGTACAAAATGAACTCTCATTCTGTTTGCTATTGCACAGCAGGTAAGTAGAAGACATCTATATAATATAAATTAAAATGACTGGAGTTTTTAAGTGTTCAGTGAGTTGCAGAGCAAGAGACCTGCACTTGCCTATTTGGCCACATGCTGGCCACACTGGTGTCTCAGAACTCACTCTGAGCGGTCATGCTGGTTGTGCCTGCTGGTGCATCTCAGGTGAGGATTTCCTAATAACTGGAAGACAAATGGAGTTGTGTTGGTAGAGAGTGAAGTTCTAGGTGGAGCTGTTCTAGGTGGAGCAGTTTCCTCTCTGTGTACACAGTCCACCAGAGGGAGATGAACACCAGTGTTGGCAGGAAGAGGAGCGATTTGTGCCAGCAGAGGTTTGCCTAGGCCAGCCTTTTGCACCTGAGAGTACAATACCATGTCAACACATTTGTGTGTCAGAATCAAGACTGGAGTGGTGGGTGGTTTCTTGTACTCCTGAGTGGAGATCAAGGCCATCACTGTATTTTAAACTTTTTGCTGCTGTACCATTGCCTTAGTAAAACCTTGTAGAAAAGAGAATGGTAATGATATTCCCATGGGTTTTCTTAAACCTTTCTGCCTGGCTGGCCTTTGGATTTTGCAATTGGTTTAACTTTAGGTATATCCACAGTGTGTCTGGTCTGTATGTATGAGTCCAGACAGATTCCCAGGTCATTCTGCCTGAATTTGGTAGGCTGTCTGGACATGGGACTTCTGCATTTTTTTAATATGCAACAGCGTTGAGCTGTGCCTGAGCTGCTGAGCCGACTGGGAGGGAAGGTTTGGTGGCCTTGACGAGAGTGACACGGTAAATGGAGCTCCATTGTCTGGGCTGGGGCTGCCTCCGCTCCTGCCAGCGCAGAAGGGTTGGCAGGGGAGTTTGTCTGTCAGCATGGAGCTATATCGGCACATCCTCGGTCTCAAGGGCAACTGTGTTACTCATTCCTGTCTGGAAACTGATTGATTTAAAAGACTCTTGAGATGAGGTGGTTCTTTAGGTTCAAGAGCCAAATAGAAGTGAAAAAAAATTATTTTTGACTAGTGTCTGCTACAGATATTGTACTGTAACTTTCTTGACAGTGTCAGTCCAGTAAAATGTAACACAGAGAGGCTGTATTTCAACTAAAATCATATATCTTAAGTCTTTTGAGCATGTTAATGAAAGGGAAGTCCTATTAAATGCATTTTTGGGGCATTGGTCTTGTTCCAAACCTGTTAGCTTAGTAAGTTTTCTTAAATCTCTTGTCAACTGGTATAATTTTCTCAGAAACTAAGATTTTTAGTCAACCTTTTTAATTGAAATTGTGAGTTTTCCTTAAAGTTTAGGATTTAATTCAAACAATTTTAAGAGTTCGTCTTTCTTAAGTGGCACATGTCATGATAAATTTTCTTTCTTCAGTTATGCATTCCATCTTTAGACTCTGAAAGCAGAGTTGTGGTTTTTTGAATGGTTTTTAAATTATATTATTGCATCTTATAATTAATCAAGTGATTAGAACACAGAATTTGATTTTTAGTACTTACCAATTTTTTCCTATGCATTAGTAAACAGAAGAAATGGGAAAAAACTACTTAGATGTAGACTCCTGGCTCATTATAGATCTCTGCTTTAATGGCAGATCCTGCACATTATCCAGGCACACCACAGTGTCTTGAACAGTAGAGTAGCTGTGTGTCTTTCCTTGTTCTTATTTGTTTACCTGGAATCTTCTGGTTTTATATTAACAATGTCAACAGTTCTGGCCCAATCTTCAGATCTATAGATTGTCCAGAACAGAACAGAAATTAATATCTGATGATGTACAGACTTGCCAGTGAAATAAATTGTTGATTTTTCTTTGAGGATATGTTCAGCATTTCCTTTAAAAAAAAAAAAAATCACAGGTTTTATAGCTGAATATGGAAACTGCCTCGATTGAAAGAACTGGAAAAGACGGGCTTCTCCTGCTGTATGATTCTCATATTGGGGCAGAACTATGCTCAGTTTAGACAGATGTGACCATGGTGTTCAAAAGAGGAATATTTTGCCATAGATGCTGTCATGTTCTTTAAAATTTATTTTAACGCTGTTAACATTAAGACTAAGTAATTTCCATTTTATCTTGATCTAAAGGTATTTCATACTAATAACTTACAGGAAAAAAAATCATGTTTCACGTGATTGTGTTTGACACAGCATAGCAAAATTAGCCAGGTTGGCAGGGCTTGATGAAGAAGACTTACGAGAAGTTTTCCATTAACTGAAAAGTCCTGTAAATATCAACTTTAAAAATAAAATATTAAAGCTGCATACAACATGTTGTAAATAGTTGTCAGGTGTATTTACATTTGATTTTTGCCATGGCATTTTTGGTCAGCTGCTGACTAAAATTGCAGATGTGGAATATTTTGAAAGACTTATTTGGGGTTTTAATTTTTTTTTCTCAGTTTGTCAAAGAGATATGTTCTTTAACAAATAGCACGGATCTGCTCTAGTTCATCTGTAATTGTGAAATTTGGGTTTGCTAAATATCTTGATTCTTTACTATTTATTTGATATCAAGGACCACATTTATTAGTTTGGAAGGTGTGGGGGAATCCAGGCTCTCGCCACCATTTGTTTCTCTCTTAGACTTACATCCCAATTAGTGAGTTTTATGTTTGTGGGTTTCTTAAATTATAAATTTATATGGTAAACCACGTTAGTTTTTATGTCCTGTGATAAGTACGTTTAGCTAGCAAAGATCCCCATCCTTGATCTTTCTCTTTCACTTTTGTGTTCAGCTGCTCCTGAATAACATACTAAAAATAAACTAACTTTACTGTGGTCGTTTGTTGACATTTATATTCAATGAGTCATTGTAGTGTGTTGCTATATGATTAAGATCTATTTTGGCTTTTAATCCTACATCCATGTGGTATACTGTTGAAAACAAGTAGTTGAATGTTGAAAATTCTGATTTCTGTCATGGCAATTTAATGATGTCCAAATCTCTGTAAAATACTAAACTCAGTATGTGTCTGTTGTCTGAAGATATCAGTAGTCAGCTATAGTGCATTTTTTTTTTGCAGTGGAAGTTCAACACTTATATTAGTAATAATACAGATAGCTTAAGTGACCCAATGCAGACTCTGTAATAGACTAAACAGGAATTTGTGTGACAATAAGGGACACTTTAGGTACTTTATGAGAATAGGACATCTAGAATCTAGACTTCAGCTACTTAATTTCAAATGAAGCAAATTAAGTAAGATTTATTAAGCAAATTAGTAAGATTTTTATGCATGCAATGTCAAACTTTCTGTAAAAGCCTTGTAAGGCTGATAGAGAGGTTATATAAAGAAAATCAATATAGTATTTTCCAAATAGCATGTATGACAGTTTATATAAATTTATACATAGCATTTGATATTTTCTATGACATTTAATGTCTTGCATGCTATTTTGGGATAAGCTGGCAGATAGTTTTTTTCAGTCCATAGTTCCATGGATATCTATCTATATGTGTAGCCTCTGGAAAGTGGCAGCCACATGCATTTCATGTGCTAACATTGCTGGTGTGGCTGCACACAAGTTGGATCTGGGAACTGATCAACTAATCAGGTACACACTGAGTGTCTGGCCTGAAGGTGATGATGCAGCCTGGCTGGGATGAGATGCAGAGGGGATTTCTGCTGCAGCTTGCACTTCATGTTGGTTAAATTGATTGTGAAACCAGCCCTCAAGGTAAGCCTATAGACCATGTGTGTCCTTACTACATTTTTGTAAACAAACACGCAATGAAGAAAATCCAGTGCTTCTTATAAAATAATTATTCGAGTTCTGTGAATTTTCACAGTACAAGTTGCTCTTTTTCACAAGCGTGAATCAGAAAATGTGTGTGGGCAACATTGCGAGGGAGAGTTGTTTTCAGTAGTAGTTCTTTTTCTGTAAAGTGATCACTTTTAAAAAACATTTTAAAAAGTAACTAGTGACATATTATAGAATTAAGTGGACAACATACTTAAAATAAATGAAAAATCAGTTTAAGTTAGTGTATCATGACTGTATTGATTCCACTAATAGTTATTCAGTACTTAGCTCTGTTACGTGGCTTGCTGCTCTTACTGAATTGCTTTGTTTTGGCATTACCAAGCTACATGTGTCAGATTAAACCAGTGAGGAGGTAGGGATCTCAGAATTTTCAGTAGGTGCAGAATTCTGTCCTGGCATGGGTTAAGGCAAATGTGAACCCTGGTTTCTTAGTAAGGAACATATTTTAAGCAGCTGCAAAATTCTTGGTAGGAAACCAGAAGTTTTTATTCCGCAAAAAAATCATACCAACTGAAATGTCTAGAGTCATTAATTTATGGTTTGCTTTGTCAATTTATGGATGCTTAAGTAATGGTGGTTTTCCTACAGTATCTTCTTTTGTTGGTTTTGTGGGGATTTTTTTGTTGGTTTTTGCTTGTTTGTTTTGGTGTTTTGTTTTTGTTGTTCTTGTTTTTTTAATTTGGTTTGTTTTTTGGGTTTTTTGTTTGTTTGGGGTTTTTTGTTTTGTTTTTTAATTCTTCTTTTAGTGTTGCAGTTGGGTATCACCAAACTGGGTAAAGACTGGTACATTCTTATCCTTCAGAACTGTTTTTCTTCCTATGTTGGTTAACTGTAAGGATTTCAAGGAGTTACAGTAAACAGTTTAAAACTGGGACAATGCTGCTTCATAGTAAGTCTTGCAAAATTAGGGAGCTATATGTAGGAAAATCCAAATTAAAACTACCTGCTTCCTTACACCATGCTTCAGTGGTGTACAACATATTTCAAGGTAACCAAAAGTAGTGCAGGTATAGGATTTATGTATGTTTCCATGTCTGCATGCAGGAGGGTCATCCCCATCTCAACTATAAGAGCTGCTGCTCTGTGGTACTAGTGGAGTGATTAAATTGCTTTTTAAATTTTCAGCATATAAAATTTACTGCATGAAATCAGTTTTGTGCACATTTCTTTAAATCAGATCTTAATCCTACATTTGTACTTTGCAGCTTTGTTTAGTATTACAAAAAAGGAGCAGATTCTTAAATGCCAATGAAGATGTATGTATTAATACACTTTTTATATGCATAGTAGTATACTTTTGTTTACAGTGACAG